>CM029603.1:79716029-79855738 GCA_017311375.1 Mytilus coruscus | reverse complement strand
CAGCGCTGAAGATTTTATGTCCATTGCTAAACATTTAAAGTCTAACACTGAATATTTTAAGTCTTCGCTGAGGGTGTTAAGTCGTGATCTCTAGATGAAAAGTCGAGTACTGAAGATGTAAAGCCTTGCACTAAAGATTAAAAACCAGCGATGAAGATTTAAAGTCTAGCGTTGATGATCTCAAGTCTAGCGCTGTAAATCTAAAGTCTAGCACTGAAGATTACAAGTCAAGCGCTGAATATTTAAATTCTTACACTGACAATTTAAAGTCATGCGCCCCGGATGTTAAGTCCAGCGCTGAGGATGTAAAGTTCTGCACTCTAGATGCAAAATCTTCAGCGTTATACTTTACATCATTAGCGCTATACTTTACATCATTAGCGCTTGTCTTTACTTCATTAGCGCTTGACCATTACAACAACAACTCTTTATTGGTATGAGACTCCGTACATTTATATTCAACTTCCAAAAGAGTTTCTCAACTAAATACAAATGCCAATCTTTATTGTCTTTATACGAAAAGAATGTGACAAATACAATATATTTATGTGTGTGTGTATGTGTATAGTAATTTAAGTCCATATCACTAAAAGCTGGTCGATTTTCTTTAAATCGTTACAACAAATTTAAGATTTGTTATAACAATTTCTAAATAAGTTTTTACGATTAAAATTAGAAATAACGTTCATACAATGTCTATATATTCATGAATATTTAAATTCTATGATTATAAGAGTCATTCTCTGTAAGCATCAAAGAATTTCAAAGAAAATGAGAAATGCAAAATCCTGGATTTCCTTTATTTTCATATCATGGGTTTGTCATGGTGCACTGACATCAAAAATAATAATCATTTCAAAAGTTGAAGTGTTGGTTGCCATGGAAACAAGTTACTTTGAATTTGCTTGAAAAACGTCAAAAATGCTCGATGAAAAGTCCATTTTTTCCTGTTTTTACCACTTTTCTCGTAACAGAATGGAAACATATATCCCCAGTTTTTCTTTTGTTATCAAACTATTATATATTAGTGTTTCAAAATACATTTGAAAGTTTGGAAAGTTCTTTCATCTTCAGTAAAATTTTGAATTTTGAAATTGGATGTTTTCCAAAATCAAGATTTGCAAAAATTCACAAAATAACCCATTTTTATGGCTCCAAAATTTTTTATTCCAGATTTTGTGGCATAAACGAATATCACCATTAAGAAGTATTGCATCTGATGCATTCTTGACAAAAAAATCTCAGAGGGTATATTTTTAATTTTTTTTTAAATTTTATTTGAAAAAAGGTCACTTTTGAATTTCGAATTTTTTTTTTCTAAATCTTAGGAAAAAAAATCCAGACATAAATGTTATTAATGCAATCCTTGTCATATTAAATGATCAGTTATGATCAAATAATAATATGGAAATAAACTACACACATTCTGATACCTTACATACATGTAGTCAATGATAATTAGGTATAAATATCATGTTTAAGTACGAAAAATGATAAAAAAAAAATTCTTCTTCGAATGATCTTGGTCGGTTGACTTTTTCCATATTTTCCCTGATTAGACAACTCAAATATACATTTTGCATGCAAGTTGTTGGAAACTGGTAACATTATACTCAATGAGTGAATTTCAAGATTTCAATTAGCTGCCTTTTCTTTTTAGATAGGTGTCACAATTGGTTTCATAACCATATTAACCATTGCTATCAAAACTTATGTTTCGATGACTTGATTATATGGAAGTCTACAAATCATTAAACTATAAATCAAACTTTGTAAGCATTATATTTTATAAGTATATATAAACAGTTTGGTACTCATGACTAATTTGGTTAAGAATTTGGCTATCTGCTAACTGTTGCATTATTATTTTCAGTGTAGGGGTAACCAACTAATTGAGCTATTGACCACTGATCTCTGTCAAATAATGCATACATTTGTTGTCTTGATCCAAAAACTATACTAGGTTTAAATCCAACATAGTAAGAATAAGATATTGCAGTTTTAATTAAAAGAAATATATTTTAAGTTCTACAAAGTTGATACAGCAATGATTATAATAAGATAACAAATAAATCAGGCAAAGAAATGAATATGGGTAACTATTTGATGTGAAACAATAAAACAACTTTTATTAGATATGACTGTATTATTATTATGGAGTAAAGTGGAAAGACTAACATTGGCAACATTCTATAAATCTATTTAATCGAAGTGGGTTGCTTATTTTTTTTTATTTCATTCTTTTTTTATTTGGGTGGGGAGGGATTTTCTGTTTTTATATCATAAAATGCCAGACAGTTTGTTGATTAAATTACTTGACACACATATTATCAATATATAATGATTATAAAAAATAGGATGTGGTGTGATTGCCAATGAGACTACTTTTTACAAGAGACCAAAGGAAACAGAAATTAACAACTATAAGTCACCGTATGGCCTTCAACAATGATCAAAGCCCATACTGCATAGTAAGCTATAAAATTATTGTAATATATTGCTCTGTAGCCACACCACATTTTTCTTGCATGACGGGAAAACAGGATTATTATTTGTTGAAATGTTTTAAACTCATCCATATCAAACATTCTACGGCTATCAGGCTTTGTCGAATATATCAAGTACAATGTACTTTCATACACTTTTATGGTCTTCTTGGTCTTCTTAGTATCTACACAATATTCCATTGGTAAATTTTGGATTAAGAAATTCCCTTTTTTTGTTAGCATATATCACATTTTTGTCTACCTCCCTTCAATTCCAAGTCCATCGGTAATATGTTGATAAACAAATGGTGCACTAGTAAAGGCAATTGCTATTTGTTTTCATAATGACTGCTTCAACTTTGTTTTTTTTCTCAAGCTGAAGTTGACATTTATCCATAGTTCTGTTCTGGCATTTTTCATTCAATGTTTCTAGATAAAAAAGTCATGGAATGATCGTTGGAGCAGACAGAAACATCTTTACACAATATTTGTTTGTTGGTATAGTGACACTGTCATCATATTATGAATGTTCAACTACTTGGTCTTGCAAAGAGGGAACATGCACACTAAAATCAGTAGGCTTCTGGATTACATTTCCTGAAAAATATACATATTTTAATACAAGATATTATTCCCTTGTATGTAATTTAAGTTCAAAAAGTAAAAAAAAAATATAGACATTTATTTTCATTGCCTGATGGTGATATAAAGATTTGTTCACCCTCGACAAGTCATATTTCCCTCGGACATTGACCTCGGGGAAACATCAACCTTATCAGGTGAACAAATCAACATATCTCCCTCGGGCAAGGGAAACAAATGTATAATATTCAATGTTGATTCTGATTGGTTGACATCTGATATTCTGGGCACCTAAATGCATCCAAAAACGCCTCGAAATATCACTATATTGCTGGAAGTGGCATAAACAACCATCAATCACTGTTAACTTAGTTCATTTTATACTGCCTTGAATGATAAAATGATGCACCCACTTGCATATCATATAAACTTATAATGGGACATAACTGATGAAAGTTAAAAGTGAGGCTACCCAAATTTGTACTTGATCTGAGTTTTGTGGTAATAAGTATTGAGTATAAGTTTCATAACATTTGGATGAGGCAAACTTAAGTTAAAGAACTGAAAGGAAAAATTCAGCAATTCTTCCGTTTGTAAAGGGGTATAACTCTCAGTCTTCACGCTTAACCACAAGTCCTACGGCATACAAGCCAACAGAATCCAACTAAAATTTTTTTTAAATTGAGCTTCAGGCTTGTGGTCTCAAATGTTTATCGTGCACGCTGAACTCTTGGACAGTAAAATTGACACCACCAAAATTCAAACTTGATCTGTATTTTGTGGTAATAAGCATTGTGTATAAGTTTCATAACATTTGGTTGAGGCTTACTTTAGTTAGAGAACAGAAACAAATGAACAGCTGCCCCATGAGCGCATGGTACGCCCATCGTGTTTTTAAAGAATAAAGTTCAATTACTTCTCAATTTCATATCAGAAATTTAGGGAAATCTAAAGGGAGGTTATCTTAATAGATACAAACCAGTCACCAAAGTTTAATGAAAATTGCTCAAAGCACTTTAAAGGTATTGTCAGAAAACTGGAAAATCACCTCTTTTTTATGAATAAAATCTCATAACTCGTAAATGTAAAATCTAAAATTTAAAAAAATTGAAACGGAGCTTATGTCAATACATTTGAAGATATAAATAATTCACTGAAGTTTCATGAGAACTGCTGGAAAATCCCCCTTTTGTTAATGAATTAAACCCCATTACTCGGAAACGTAAACTCTAAAATTTATAAAAATCGAGAGGGAGCTCATGTCAATAGATATAAATGATTCACCTAAGTTTCTCGCAAATTGGTGAAAGCATTTTTTAGTTATTGTCCGAAAAATGCAAAATCCCCCTTTTTTTAATGAATAAAACCCCGTAACTCGGAAACGTAAAATCTAAAATTTGTAAAAAATGACAGGGAGCTCACGTCAATAGATATAGATAATTCACCTAAGTTGTATGCAAATTTGTTAGAGCATTTTTGAGTTTATGTCTGACATGTTGACAACGGACGGACAGACGGACAACGGTATACATGTACCATGATACGTGCCATAATCGGGCGTTTAAAAATTCAGCAATTTTTCTATGTGTAAAAGGGCATAACTCTAGAACAGGTATAATGACACCACCAAAATTCAAACTTGATCTGTATTTTGTGGTAATAAGCAATGTGTATAAGTTTCATAACATTTGGTTGAGGCTAACTTAAGTTAGAGAACGGAAACAAAACATTCAGCAATTCTTCCATTTGTAAAGGGGCATAACTCTAGAACAGTAAAAGTGACACCCCCAAAATTCAAACTTGATCTGTATTTTGTGGTAATAAGCATTGTGTATAAGTTTCATATCATTTGGTTGAGACTAACAAGTAAGAGACGGAAACGAAAAATATAAAGGGGCATTACTCTAGAGCGGTTAAAATGACGACAACAACATTCACACTTGATCTGTGTTTTTTGGTAATAAGTAATGTGTATAAGTTTTAAAACATTTGGTTGAGGCAAACTAAAGTTAGAGGATGGAAATCTATGTTTAAAGGGGCATAACTCTAGAATTGTTAAAGTGATGCCACCAACATTCAAACTTGATCTGTGTTTAGTGGTAATAAGCATTTTGTATAAGTTTCACAACATTTTTTGTTGTGGCAAACTAAAGCTAGAGAACTGAAACCAACTTTAGGATGGATGGATGTACAGACGTACAAATGGACAAGGAAAAAACATAATGCCCCCTCCACTGCATAGTGGGCATAACAACATGAACAAGTTTTAATGAAATTTTGGGAAATTGACATCTTTTTAAAGGGGTGTAGGGTTCTACCAAAGGGGCTATGAGTTTTGTAATGACATGCGTTAACCTATCAAAATCCTAGAAATATACTTAGCCGGGGATAATGTTCTTTTTTCGTAACCGTAACAGGTATTTGGAAATACATTGTATTGAAAGTTGATCATCAAAATCATACAAGAGTGCGCACAGTGAAATGTCTTGCCTCAGTTTTACTTATTATTGAATGCATGTTGAAAGTGTGTAATAAGAAGGTTTTACTACAAGTATCACCTACATTTAACATTGACTAAAGAACCATGAAAATTATTGTTATACCTATGTCTTGCATACAGTCGACTTTCTGCCGCAGGCTTGACAAAAATGGGGTTTTACATGTAAGATAAGAAGTAAAACAATAATATTATTTATACCTGCCAATGCATATCTACATGTATGAGGTATTTTATCCATGTCTTTACTTTGGGCTCTTCATGATACATGTACACAAGAAGCTGGAAAAAAGAAAAATCAACTGATTTGTGACCATCCATGCAGTAAAAAGTGCACATTTACATTGTAGTTTCAACAATATTTGTGTAAACTATTGATTGATGTTAATGATAATTTAAATCTATAACATTGTCATGATTGACATTTAACAAATAATGTCAAATCATTTTATGAATTTAACTAATATGTGTCTTAAACAAGGATTCATGTAGGAAAAGCGTCTTTCACTGATTTTTAAGACATCATGTTGAGTGTAACATTCATAAACTGTTTATTAAATATATGTCAGATTATAATAATAAGTTAATAACATTTTAACATGTTTTAAGTTTAAGTCTGAAGAGAATTCAATAGTTATATGTTATTCTGTTAAGACATGTAATTTCACAGTACCCAAATTGCACCTACTGACCAAAAATAGCTGCGGAAATCTTAAAGTAAAAAGTTTTATTTGAGACTAAACAATTTGTATTTGTATGATTTGACATAATACACATATTTCAGCATAAGTAAATATATTTAAAATGAACAAACAGATACTAGTAAAGTATTTACTGTAAAAGTAAAATCTACGGAAACGTCGCCATGCGATGTTCACAAAAGGTCATCTTTTAAAAATGAGCAAATAAAGTATGTTACAAGCATCCATTTCTTAAAAAAAGAATAGTAAGCATGGACTAATGTCAAGTTGTTCTAAATATTTTAAGAAATAGAACAAAACATCTGTTATACGATTTTTAAGGATTTGAATTTAAGCATGGATGCAATTTGGGTACTCCCCATTACAGAATCATGGATCGTTTGGAGGTCAATTCAGACCTATTTTTCTATGATTCAATATGGATTCAAAATTAAATCGGTGTAACTATATAGTAAATTAGGATACATCTACAAAATAAACCCAGAATGGAAACTTTTGTTTGGAATATAAAAAAACGTAGTTGAAATAACTGTCAAAATAGGTACAATTTGGGTACCCTCACGTTAAATACATTTGCACATTCATTTAAATTAACAAGAAATAAACAGATTAAGATACTCAATAAACCACAGATTATTATGTCTATATATCACCACGAACAGCTGTTTAGTCGACAACAGAATTGTGCTACTTTTTTGATAATGATAATGGTGATCTCGGCTTGGGGTCCAGTTCCTCGTCCCAACCCCCACATCAATAATTTCAGGAAAAATATTTTTTACTTACCGAGTTCATACAGTTAAAAGATTCCATATTGTTTTCGTGTCACAAGTATGTCTTTCTGACAGGTATTTAGAACATTTCCTTTTGTCATCAGGTAAACAGCAAGTCCTGCTCGACCCGACCTCTTCTTTTAATTGTTTACATTTTGGGTGTGTTCCAATTGCCCTGGATACCATGCACAGAGTCCTCCTTTTCCTTTCTCCATTTTGCTTGAGCAATCGTTGGGAATGTGTTAAACATTACGAAAAATTCAGGTATTTGTAAAATATCAGAATATCCGATTGATGGAATTGGGAAGGTCTATTAACAGGACAGATAAAACCAGGACAGTTATTTTTGATACGTTTTCATCTGTAACTTTTGTTTTAACCAACATATTGTTAAAATTTAAATTGTATAATAAAGAACAGGGTATTTACTTACATTATTTGTAAAAAAAATTAAAATAAAAAATTAAAAATATAAAAAAAATCTGCCAGGACAGTTAAATTTTAAGAAAAAAATGGCTGAAATTGCCGAGAAAAATTAACTTATAATTGAAATGATTTCTCCAAAACAACTGTCTGGCATAATATTTGTGTGCGATTATAAAGTTTAAGGAATAATCATTCTAAAAATCTATAATTCAATATTTAGTTCGTCTTTTAAAGGTAAAAAAATCTGCCAGGACAGTAGCCTATTACGTTAGAAATTTTGTTGAAATTAGCTCAAAATCAAAATATAAAGGTAAATATCTTCTTCAAAATAAATGTCTGGTAAGCAAATTTTGGTTCATTGGAAAGTTTAAAATATAAGCTTTATGAAAATATAAAAAATATGGACTTTTATTTCATTAACACAAAAAATCTGCCAGGACAGTAGCCTTTTGCGTCAGAAATTTTGTTGAAATTCGCTCAAAAATAATTGATAAATTTGAATATTTTCTTCAAAATGCATGTCTGGCAAGAAAATTTGTGTTCATAGGAAAGTTTGAACTATCAGCTTTATGAAAATATAAAATTTTATGAATTTTTATTTTGTAAACATAAAAAAAATCTGTCAGGACAATAGCCAACTATGTTAAATGTTTGTATAAATGGCAGAAATCAACGTAATTTCTTTAATTATAAATGAAATGGTATCTTTATTACCATTGTTTGGCATACTTTTTTGATATTATAAGGACCAAATCATTCAAAAAATCTATAAATTTATTTTTTAATCATTTCTCTAAGTAAAACAAATCAAATCCTTCAAAAGGTATTTATTCACTAATAAGTAATGTATTGAGCACAGGAAAGTGTCACCTTCTTTCATCCCCGTACACGAAACTTGTTTCCAAATGTTGCATTTCTTGCCATTCACACCCTCACATGTCTTCTACTGAATCACATTTGCCACACTCACAATTACATTCCACCACACTAGTTTAATATTTCGGTTTACCTTTCATGCTAACTTTTTTCTTTGGAAATGGAATAAATTCACCTTTTTCTAAACAAATCACAAGATGTTCTCTAAAAAGTTCAGTGTCAAATTCTACATGTATCCCACCTGAAAAACTTGTAAAACAAAATTCTACAGCATTTGCAATTGCGAACAACCCACAATCTATGGAATTAGTTTGTTTCTGAACTTCTGGTATCTTGACCAACAGACGTTTTTTATCATGTGAATATATTTGTGAAAGTTGTATTTCTGAAGATGTTGTTATGCTGTCCAATAGATAAACTTCATTTGATTGTTTGGTTTAAGAAGTGACCCAGTGTGAATGCCCTGTATGATGAATTTGCACAGCTGGGTCCTGTGTAGGTGTAAAACTTGTCTCAGAAAGCCATTTTTTTGTTGATTACAGTACACTTTTAAATATACAATCAAATAGTGTTTCGAATTTTTTTTTTCAACTGTATTCTTAATAAATAATTAGAACTTAAAACAATAAATATCTTCTCATAGGTATTCATTACCACATGCTCGTTTACGGTTGACATAACAGAATACACAAATACACAGATTCAATGACGGGTCGTAAAGTTTGGCACGTGCCAACCAAATATTTAGCTATAGGACGACTGATGGGCAGATTTTTGAGGTATTCATCTATTATCAAATGAATATTTTTATATCTTTTCCAAAAATTTATTGATCAAACTTAACAACGAATAACAAAAACAATAATCTTTTCAACTTTCTATTTCGATTTGAAACAAATTTCTCCACAAGTTAAGACACAATAAGTTACTGTCCTGGCAGATTTTTATTTACTTTAAAAATGAAAATTGTTCAATTTCTTTATTTTAATATTATAATGGGTCTGTTACTTTATAATAGTAACAAAATTGTATGCCAGACAATCGCAATAAAGAAAAACTATTTCATTTATAGTTAGAAATTGTTGTTAATTTCCGCCATTTATACAGAAATTTAACGGAGTAGGCTACTGTCCTGGCAGATTTTTTGTGTTAATGAAATAAAAGTTCATATAATTTTATATTTTCATAAAGCTTATATTCTAAACTTTCCAATGAACCAAAATTTGCTTACCAGACATTCATTTTGAAGAAGATATTTAACTTTATACTTTGATTTTGAGCTAATTTCAACAAAATTTCTAACGTAATAGGCTACTGTCCTGGCAGATTTTTTTACCTTTAAAAATCTAAAAAAATATCAAATTATAGATTTTTAGAATAATTATTCCCTAAACTTTATAATCGTACAAAAATATTATGCCAGACAGTTGTTTTGGAGAAATTGTTTCAACTATACTATTTTTCTCGGCAATTTCAGCCATTTTTTTCTTAAAATTTAACTGTCCTGGCAGATTTTTTTAACTTACTAATTTTTATTAATTTTTATATTAAATTTTTTACAAATAATGTAAGTAAATAACCTTTTCTTTATTATACAATTTAAATTTTAACAATATGTTGAGTAAAACAAAAGTTACAGATGTAAATGTATCGAAAATAACTGTCCTGGTTTTATCTGTCCTGTTTTTAGACCTTCCCTGAAATTATTTCATTTTCACAAGTTCAGTCATGTCAGTAGAGCACTGGGAATGTTTCCAACAGTCTTATTTATGGTAAAACCTCGAGCGGTAAACAAAACACATTATAATGTGTTTATAATACTTTGGAATACATTTTGTCATGGTCCTACATGTGGAATTGTTTTCTGTAGACATACACAAACGTTTGTGTCTTCTTGTCTGAAGAGTAATTCAGGGGAAGCTACTCCTGCTACGCAGGGGTAAATAAAAGGGACTTTTAATTGAGATTAAAGAATTCAGCAGTTGTTATATTTAATTTGAGAACATCTATTTTTTCTGAGAGCAGGATTAAGTATTTCCAAACAAATAAAACATTCGATTTAATTTCAATATTCTATTTGTAACAACAGTAATTTCGAAAAACCATGGTATCTAAAAGTTGAATTATGCAAAATTTTCAAATATACCCCTCTCAATTTTTTGTATTTTGATTTAGCAATGGTTAAACTATTTAAAAATTATTTTAGCCATATCGGGAAAATCTGGGTTGAAAATTCTGAAAGCTTTCAAAACAGGGTAAAATGGGACTTCCAATACACAAGGAATTTGACCCTTTTTGGGGCTAGGCTCTTGACATAACGGCTAAATAATATATTTTTCAGAATACATTTTTTAAATATGTCATAACCATACTAAGTCATAACAACAAACACAATTTTCTTTTTTATTCTCTAAAAGGCCATATACATCTAACTGTAGTTGCACATTTTTAGCCTTTTTTAATTACCAAAATTGACCAAAAAAATGTTCAGTCGTTACCATAGCAACCGCAAAATTTTAAGTGAAATTTGATGTATAATTCAGTATATCTCAATTGTTAGAACATTTTTACAAATTTTTAACCAATTCTGTGACATGTCATTTCCACATGATTTTGATGCTTACAGATAATGACTCATAAATCTTTCAAAATTGTGTGATACATGATTCTTATTGTATCTTATTATAAAATTCGTTTCAACAAAAATTAGTACTGATGAATCCTAAAATGCTTTATTTCGAAGTTTAACCTGGGATAATGGATTAATTAAAATACCGGAAAAAATATTTATCTACTATCAGATTTGATTCGGAAATTACAAATTTAATGCGTTATTCTTATTCAAAATTTAATAAAAAATAAATCTGAAAAATTCAAACGGTGCTTTTGGTTAAAATTAACATTTTCGAGCCAAAACCTGGTGGACAAATATTGCTCAATAGATCAGGTAGAATTAACTGTCATTTTGCACCAGTAAAATTACCTAAAAGACAGAAATTCAATGCTTCTTTTGGTGATAACGTTTCTTTTCGAAATCGATTTATATTGAATGAAGCGTATGTGTGTGAGGAGGGAAGGGGGACGAAAGTGACAATATGCAAAGTATTTTTAGATTTGAAATTAAAGTAAAGTCAAGTGATTTAAGAGATGTGACCTCTCGCCCTCAGAACACGACGAAAATGTATTCTTAAAAGTTTGTTGATATCATAAATATGGCAGTTGTTGATTAAATTCTGTTACGGCAAGAAATCACCTTTAAATTATAGCCAACAAAAGACACAAACCAACATGATCAATAATAAAATTTAACAAGATTTATTATTCAATTTTACAAGAAATATTATACAAATTGAAATGTCAACTTAACTGTTAAAATACATGTCCGATCCTTTGTCTTTTCTTTATCCGAAATTCTTCTCTTCACTGTTACGGGTATCCAAACAGAATATTATGTCCAATAAGTCACAATCTAGTATGATGTTAGTAAATAAAAATGTCAATGTAACAACTCCAGAGAACTTCGTAGAATATTATTGGTTAATCTGAAAGTCTAACTTTAGTGTCTGTATATATATATAGTTGTCACGGAGATCTCTTAAACACTAGGGAAGGGAAACTCCTAGAAAACTGTAGAACGGAAACTTCTAGAATACGGTAGAAGTTTGAATTACACATCGTAGATTATGATCATTCCAGAATCATTATGTTAATCAACAGAAAGTTCTAATCATTCCATCAGTATCTATGATTGTTCCAGTGATTTCTAAACTGCACAGTTATAAAATTATTTTGTAAACAACTATAAATATTATGTAAACATATTATACATGTTATAAGGCCACACAAAACAAATTCGGAAAAGATCAATCAATATAATAATTAAAATAGCATAACACCTCCCCTTAAAAGAAGTTTGAGTGTAACGAGAACTTTTCATGAACAATATATGCAAAAATATATAGTACATGTATGTAGACAGTGTTTTAATAAGATCTAGATAAAGCATCTGCTATTACATAATATTTGCCTTTAATATCTTTCACAATAATATCATATTTCTGTAAAAATAAACTCCACCTAGTCAACCTCTGGTTCTTGTTTCTCATTCTTTGTATGTAGGTGAGAGGATTAGGATCAGTATAAACAAGAATAGGGTGCATATTGGGGTTTAAATATACATCAAAATGTTGAAGTACAGACAACAGTGCAAAACACTCTTGTTCATTGGTTGAATAATTTTTCTAATGTTTATTTAATTTCTTAGAAAAAATATAAGATAGGTTTCTCACATCGTTGTTTTGTTCACACATCGTTGTCAATATAATGGAATTTTATGCTACTGTCATATAAGTGAGATGTTTAGCTAGCTACAAAACCGGGTTTATCCACCATTTTCTACATAAGAAAATGCCTGTACCAAGTCAGGAATATGACAGTTGTTATCCATTCGTTTGATGTGTTTGAGCTTTTGATTTTGCCATTTGATTACGGACTTTCCGTTTTGGATTTTCCTAGGAGTTCTGTATTTTTGTTATTTTACTTTTTTCTCAACAGTATCATCCGTCCATTGATATAAAACGGCTCCAACTCCTACATCACTGCATCAACGGCAAGTTTGAATTTCTTTTCAAAGTCTGGAGTGATCAGAACTGGACTGTTAATTAAAAGTGATTTGCTTTTTTTCAAAAGCGTTTTGACAATTATCACTCTAGATGAATTTAGAATCTTTCCGTAAAAGATGAGTCAATGGTTAAACAACAGTAGCAAAATTTGATCAGAATTTCCTGTAAAATCTAATCATGCCTAAATATCTCATAAGTTGTTATTTGTTTGTAGGAGGAGGACATTTGGTAATTGCATCCACTTTAGCCATAATAGGTTTCACTTGACCTTGGCCAACTGTGTGCCCTAAATAATCAACAGTGTTCTCACAAAATTCACTTTTACCAAGATTAACAGTCAAATTTAATTGTGACAATCTATCAACAGTATCATATAAATGTGTTAAATGCGCTTCCCAGCTATCACTTCATACCATAAGATCATCAATATAAGCATATCAACAGTCTAAATCTTTTATAGCATCATTGATCATTCTTTGAAATGTAGCTGGAGCATGACAGTATACTGAAATAAACCGTCTGGTGTTACAAAAGCTGATATTTGACCAGCTCTCTGTGTCAAAGGTACCTGCCAGTAACCTTTCAATAAATCAAATTTGCTCACAAATGTTGCTTGCCCAATATTATCAATGCAGTTGTCTATCTTGGAATCGGATAGGAATCAGATTTGGAAACTGAATTTACTTTTCTGAAATCAGTCACGAAACGAAAGGTTTTATCTGGTTTGGGCAACGGAGACAAGGATAGCTCCATTCACTGTTACTCGGCTCAATAATATCATGGTCAAGCATATATTTAATTTCTTCTCATAAAATTAAGTTTAAGTGGATTGAGCCGGTAAGGATGTTGCTTAATTGGAGAAGCATCGCCTACATCAACATCATAACAAACAGCAGTGGTTTTGTTTGGCACATCTGGAAAAAGATTTTTAAAAGAAAATACCAAAGTTTTCAATTTTTCTTTACGATCAAAGTCAAATGTGCAAGTTTTGAGTCTAAATTTGTCAAAATTTCTGAATTGTTCAATCTAACTGTTTGTGCCATAGTCTTTGAATTAAAAGATTGTTCAATTATATCTGGTTTGTAATGATCGTTCTCCAAGTTAACCATGGATAAAGTGACAACTGTTTTACTCTCACCTTCATACTATGGTTTTAACATATTAATATGACATACTCTATTTTGTTTACGCCGACCTGGTGTTTTTACAATATAATTCAAATCATTAATTTTACCTTTATTGTATAAAGACCACAATACTTAGCCTGGAAAGGATTCCAGGGACTGGCAAAAATACAAGTACCTTATCACCAGGCTCAAAAATCTATTCCTGGCATCTTTATCATACCATATTTTCATCTTATTCTGAACATTTTTTAAATTGTTCTGAGCAATTTGAAAAGCAGTATACAATTTTTCTTTAAATCTAGATACATAGTCTAGTAGATTCAAGTCAGTGTGTTCAGTAAGCCAATTTTTCTTTAACAAATTTCAAAGGTCTCCTTACTGATGAGTCTTTTGTAGACGAAACGCGCGTCTGGCGCAAATATAAAATTTCAATCCTGGTATCTATGATGAGTTTACTTAAAGTATGACTAAACACCAACTCAAAGGGACTAAAAGCAAGGGTTTTTGAACAGCCTCTCGGACAACAAAAAGTTGAAAGCGAAAACCATCATCCCAGTCCCGGTCAAATTGAAGACAAAACGTTCTAATCATGTTCTTCAATGTTTGATGAAAACGTTCTAAGGCACTTTGAGATTCTGGATGATAAGCAATTGACCTATACTGAGAAATCCCTAACTGGTAAACGACCTGCTGAAATAAACCTGACATGAAATTTGAACCCTGGTCGGACTGTATAGACTTAGGAAGTCCTACTAGCGTGAAACATTGATAAGAGCTTTGACAATAGTTGGTGTCTTGATATTCCTAAGCGGAATAGCCTCAGGAAAGCGAGTGGAGGTACACATGATCGTCAATAAATACTCATTTCCAGTCTTGGTATTCGGTAAAGGTCCAACGCAATCAATGAGTACTCGGCTGAAAGGTTCTTCAAAGGCTTGAATTGGCAGAAGTGGTGCTGGTGGTATTTTCTGGTTAGGCTTACCAACAAACTAGTATATATGGCATACTTTGCAGTATTCTGTGACATCATTTCTAAGTCTGGGCGAGTAAAAAGCTGCAAGATCTTAAGGCAAGTCTTCCTTATACCCAAATGTCCTGCCAAGGGGGTGTCATGGGCAAGACCAATAATGTCTTGCCTATAGACATGAGGCAACACCACTTGGTATACCACTCTCCATTCCTCCTCTGTGGTAGCATCAGGGGGCCTCCACGTCCTCATTAAAATGCTTTCTTGATGATAGTAACATTCTGCCACTTTGTCCGCTTCTTCCTGTGGTTGAGCCCTCTTGCGAAGCTGAAGAATCTCAAGGTCTTTATTTTGTTCCTTCAACACACTTCCTTTTATCTAATGAATGGCCGTACACGTCTGACCATGGCATAATTACATGCGTATTTGTACTAGGTGGTTTTACTATGGCATTTTCTGAGCTACTGGGACTTTCGATGTCAGCAAGGAAAGTGTCAGAAAGGTCCATGTAATCAAACTGATGTTCTTGTAAATCCTCATTTTGTTGTTTTCTTGCCATCGCCCTAGTAACAACACAAGCTGGATACAGTTCAGCATCATCATCCGATGATTTAACATCCACCACCGGTTCACTGGTAATGTTTTGGTTCAGCAACCACTTTGTTCCTAGCTAGATCATTTCCTAGCAATCATGAAACACCCTCGACAGGGAGATTAGACCCACAACAACTGGTCCAGTTATAAAATCTGACTTCAGATAAATACAATGGAGGGGAACATCTATACAACCCAACTCCACACCTTGTAACAAAACGGAGGCACCAACAGAAGTCTCCTCGGACAAAGGCAACACACCTCTGTAACAATTAAGTCTGAGAAGCTCCAGTGTCCCTAAATTCCTAATAGGCTGAGGAGAAGTATTATCAACCATAGAAACAAACCCATCAGACATAAAGGGATTATAATCCTCCATGTAATCACAAAAATTGGACTTACAAGCCTCACTCGCAGGACATTCCAACTTATTGGTAACAAGGGGTGTCGTACAAGCACTGGACTTGGGCTTATTTTATCGTTCATTCTCCTTCTGGAGTCTAAAACGATCAGTCATCAGGTGACCATTTTTCTTACAATAAGCACAAGTTAGTGACATCTTCTCAAAAATATCAAATATTGAACTAGACATATTATAACTAGACTGACTCTTATTCTGTGTAACAGGCTTACTATCAGTTCGCTCAGTACTTTGATTTTGTAATTTCCGCTCGAAGAGACAAGCGCTAAAATTGTGACCTTTGAAACTTCTTTCATGTGAAAGGGTATCGGAAATAACAGCTGCATCTTGCAATATCTCAACAGTTTTCTCATCTAAATGTGTTTTTAAGTCTTAATGAACACACTGCTTGAACTCTTCTAATAACATTAACTGTCTTTCTTTATATCAAAATTGTTATCTATTTTCTTTGACGAAAGCCATTGATCAAAAAGATCTTCTTTTTCCCTAGAAAATTATAAAATAGCATAGGTTTGTGAATAAAACTTTTTATAAGACCTACATTTCTGTCTATACGCTTCTGACACTAGCTCATAAGCTTTCAAAAGAACCTGTTTTACAGTGTCATAATAAGAACTTTTTTCTGACGAAAGTGCTGAGTAAATTTCAGCGGCCTTGCCCTCAAAAACACTTTGCAGCATTGTAGTCCAAAAAGGCTTTGGCCATTTCAAATTTTGAGCAATTTTCTCAAACTGTGGAAAAAATTAACACAATTTGGGAACCAAACGTATATTTTTTGCTGCATCAAAATGTTCTGATTTTGACTCTACTTTAGTGTTGCTTTCGACTTTGACCATTTCTATCTTAATTTTCTCCATCTGTAACCTCATTTCAAGTTCTGCCTGTCTTTCTTCTTTTTCCAATTGTGTTAATTTAAATTGATGTTCTAATTCAAGCTTTTTAATTTGATAGCATCAACATTTTCTACCTACCTTAAGTTCAAGAGCCTCTTCACCAAAAATATTTAAGTCAAAATTTTTATAATTTGTTTTCTCATAGATATTCTAAAATCATTTTTAGATGTTTAGCAAGCAACACTAATTCTTCTTTCTTAAGTTTATCAGACTCTTCCAGGTCTGGCGTTTTTAAAAATTACTAGCATCAAATGCCATTTTGTTGAATTTTGTTGGCTAATTATAATACAATAAAAATACTGAAAAAAAATTATCTGATATTAACGTTAGCCCCAATTTCTGTATTATCTAGTATTATGTTCGTAAAAAAAATGTCAATGTAACAACTTTAGAGAAATTCTGAGAATATTAATGTCTAATAATGTCTAAGTCTAAGTTTAGTGTCTGTATATATATAGTTGTCACGGAAATCTCTAGAACACTGTAGAAGGGAAACTCCTAGAAAACTTTAGAACGGAAACTTCTAGAATACACATCGTAGATTATGATCATTCCAGAATCATTATGTAAGTCAAATAGAAAGTTTTTATCATTCCATCAGTATCTATGATTGTTCCGGTGATTTCTAAACTGCAAAGTTATAACATCATTTTGTAAACAACTATAAATATTATGTAAACATAGTATACATGTTATAATGCCACACAAAACATATAAGGCCAAAATAAATGAATATAATAATTAGAGTAAGTAAAAATGACTTCCTCTGAAGTGTACTCAATAAACTCCTTCCTTCTGAAATGATACTATTAGGATGTGTATTGTGGAGTAGCTTTTCGCTATAGACAAGTGAAATAAAATTGAGAATGGAAACGGGGAATGTGTCAAAGAGAAAACAACCCAAAGAGCAGAAAACAGCCCAAGGCCATCAATGGGTCTTCAACACAGCGAGAAAATCCCATACCCGGAGACGGACTTCAGCTGGCCCCTAAACAAAAATGTGTATACTGCTTTAATAATTGTATGTCACCTCCGGAGATGAATGGCTTTATCATCTGTTCTTAACATCGTGGACAGGTAAGGTTTATATTCAATAAACACCTTTGTACTAAAATATTATATAAGCTTGTATATTTTGGGGTAAACTCTTATAACAAATCGTTTTGGTATAGCCAAGTGAAAGACTACTTCTTTAATAACTGTGTGTCACCTCCGGATGTAAATGGCTTTCTCATCTGTTCTTAAAATCGTACATGGTTGAGGTTCATTAATCAGGGAAAAAATTACTCTTCTGAAAGACCCCAACGAAGAAAGTGTATTGATTGTTGTCATCTACTTGTCCAGTTACAAATATCTAATGAACATGCAGGACGGAAATAATTTTAACATTTTTAAAGGCGGCCTTCAAAAATGATTTGACTTTGATAAAGTGCGGGACACTGAGTGTTACTTTAAAGTAGAAAATGAAGACATCTTGGCTTGGCAGGTGACTTGTAGCTTAAAAATAACCCATCTGTGGATCTGTCAAAGCGTTTTAGCAAGAGTTTTATCGTGAACGTGGAAGAATCATGGCAATTTCCCCACACCAGACATCAAATATAATGAGTTTTATTTTTTCGATTGAACGTGGCTACGTATTTATACATATATATATATATATATATATATATATATATATATATATATATATATATATATATATATATATATATATTCATAACTACTCAATATCAACACAACAATGTTAAATCTGCAAATTTGCGGAAGCAAATTTTTGTTCTTCCGTCGCCGGATTCGAACTCATGGTATTGGGATATCCAGACAACACCGCCTGCACTGTGTCAATCGCTCTAGACCACTCGGCCACCTACACTGAACTAAATGATTCAGCTTTTGGTGGCCTAGTGTTACCTTTCCTCGTCAGTAGAATCTAGGGTTGTAACACAGTACATGATGTATTAGGCATAAAGATGGAATTGATTGCAGATTAGCTAAATATCAATCGTAAAGGATCGTGAGATACAGTCACAGAATTAATTATTTTGATAAGCACGTCTAAACAAGTGACAACTCTACGACAGATCCATCCATTGGATCACCAGTGAAGGTGATACACGGCTGAAAATGCATTGTATATCCATAACTATTCTAAATATCAGCACAACAATGTAAAATCTGTAAATTTGCGGTAGAAAATTGTTGTTCTTCCCTCGCATGAATTCGAACTATATATATAAGGAGATGTGGTAGGAGTGTCAATTAGACTACTATCCATCCACATGATCCACGTCACAATGTGTAAAAAGTACACAGTTATAGGTCAAAGTACGGTTTTCAACACGGAGCCTTGGCTCACACCGAAGCTATACACAGCAAGCTATAAAGGGCCCCAAAATGACTAGTGTAAAACTAGTATATATACATGTGTAACAATTGTACCTGTATTTGTTCACTAACAGTTTCAGAATAAGCTGATGAAATCAAGTACTTGATTGACTAAATGATATACCTATTGGAAGTGGATTAAGCTCCTCACTGTATTTTTTTGTTTAAATATATAATCATCAAATATTTATGAAAATATTTTGAAACTGTATAAATCGGTTGTACTACACAATATATGCATTTTGATACCAGATATCATTTATCTAGTCATATTAATAATAAAAAAAGGCGATGTGGTATGATTACCAATGAGATAACTATCCACTATGATCAAATGAGGAGGATGTATGGAAACACCTTTAGGTCCCCATACGGTAAACATACGCATGCGACAATGAACCAAAATAATAAAATAGAGCTAAAGTAAGATTTGAAGGCCCCGGAACGACAAAATAATGTGAAACAATTTATTAGAGAAAAAATAATGTTCGTTTTAAGCTTAAAAAATCAATAAACGAGAAATAAATATGGAAGACTACAACAATTGCTTGATCATGTCCTATGGGTTGAAGATCACCCGTTTTGACTGTAAGGTCAGTAGGTCAAAGTTAACTGCATAGCATCACTCGACGAACATAAAATATTGCCAAACGTTTTGTGTTCTAATGACTTGTTTGAACCATATGAACAACCAACCGACATCAAACTCAACTTTCAATTGCCCCTTGGACAGAACAACCCTGTGATAATTTAAAAGTCTTTATCACTGTGACTATTAAAACACTGAGTCTTGGTATACACTTCCCTTTTCTGGACTTTATGATTAAAACCATTATCAAGATGAAAAATACCAGGGTCAAAGATGAATTTTACATCACTGAAGATGTAGCGGTTGTTCTTAATGGCTACACGGGTGCAATTATTCGTAATGCATTTACATAAGGTAATAGTGGTGTTCCATATTTTATTTCTCGAACACTACACAACTAGGAAAAAAAAAACGGTTAGCAGTTCCTGTTTATGGAAATGTCCGTGTTGCATAACAACCAAAACAAATGTATGGCCATGCTGCAAAATTTCCTTAAAAACATCGTCTATTTTTTTGTTTAATGAAAAAGACAGATTTTAATTGGCCCCGACTTGCAGATATTGAATATATTTTCTATACTTTGAAAATTTGTGAATTTGATGTTTTTGATTTTTTAAAACCTTATTGGATAAGCTTTTGATTAAAAGTAATTCCAATCCTGTATCATCTAATCAGAAGCCGTACAAGATTCTATTATGAGTACCATCTCAAAAAAATTGCCGGTAAAATATAAAAACTTGCCGGTAAAAGTTATCTAATAATAGCGCTTGTAACCTATATGGTAATGCAAATATTTTGCTATAATTAAGCGCATGGACCATATGAAGCGCAAGCGTATATCAAGCTCATATTACAACTTCGAAATATTATCTCACAACTCTCTGAATTTTGACAATTATCTATTAGACGTCGATCTGGCCTAAAATATAAACTGATTTTTTTAACAAATACGGTACTGTTCAAAAGGACATGAAGATGATATATATTTACTGCCCTCATTTTTAAGGTCATCCAGCACTGATCATATTGCCGACAACACTGTTCTGATATGGACAAATTAAATAGAATTTTGAAGAATGGCTTTAAATGTAACCATTTCATGAACAAATAAGTCTTTGAAACATGCTATAGTTTTTACAAATTTCGAATATATGGAAATATTACTACTTTAATTGGTAGGAAAAACTATTATTATATTTAATGCCAAGTTTATTTTTTTCACTTTGTAATTCAACTCATTCATTGGTGTTTGTTAAGGGCCCCTTTTAGCCAAATTTCACTAAATTTGATTTTTGCTAGAATAGCGACTAAGTCACAATCATTATGTTTAAAAACCAAACTGTATCTCAAAATTCTAGATATATACATGCTTGTTCAAATAAAAACAGTAGATATCTCAAAAAAGTTCTATTTTCTTTAAAGTGTGTCGACATTCGAGTCTACCGTAGTTTCAGATATGGAAATCAATACAAATAGGAAACAGACTATAGCTTGATTTTACTCTGATGAAAAGTCCATTTAACCCCATAAATTACTGTTTCGTATTTTTACCTAGCATGTGTTTAACATTTTTTAACGCCTTATTTAAAAAAAGTCATTTTCCTGTAGGTTACAAGAGCGCAATTATTCGAAATGCATTTTCCATAAGCTACCAGTAGTAGTGTAGAATACCGATTCCGCCACACTTCCAGTCATGCATGCGTACATTGGAAGGACTGGAATTCTACCGCACTTCCAATCACGCATGCGTACATTGGAGGGACTGGAAGTTCTACCGCACTTTGAATTACGTATGCATACATTGGAAGGACCGGAAGGTACACACTAGGTATTAAAGGTAGAACAAGGTCAACTCGTTTGAGTGTTTAAAAAAATGAAATAACGACAATCAAGACTCTAGGTATAAAAAAATAAGATGAATCGTTTTACAAATATTTTAAGCCATATAGTTAATCCTTTTAGAAGATGGTGGAATTTTACACCTGAAGAACCATCTACAAATATGATTAATTGTATTAGAAAATGGTGGAATCCTTTACCTATTGTGAACAATGAAGAACCATCCATCGTTAACACCTTTCATTGACGATGGTGAAATAGCAGGTCCTTCACACCAAAGTGAACGACCTATTAATATTACTGATAGAAGAGAAACACTCAATGGTGTATTTGGTACAGTAACCGTTGAACCTTTACAACAATTTGATGTAGATACGTTTTTTGAAGTGAGTCAAAGTACACTTATTCATAAAATTTGAGAGGCACTTATTAAAAAGAATGCGTTGAAGGTGCAACTAGTACTTCGAGTGGAGTTGGTAAGAACAAACCCTGCAACGGGTGATAGTACTTACGTTATTCCCTATTTTACATTAACCGTAGTGACCATTACCGAAGCAACCGACCTTGAGTTGAAATTAACACAGATGATTGAAAAGGTGAAGGAAAACATAGCAAAATGCATCCGTACAGGTATTGGTTGGACTTTTGCTCACATTGAGAAATTAGAAATTCATATTACTAAATTTACACAACTTAAGGTAAGTTTGTACATACCTCTTCCAACTAAACCCGCTCAAACAAAGGCTATAATTGATGTACAAAACAAAGACGATAAGTGTTTTCAATGGGCTGTGTTGGTAGCGTTACATTATGAAGAAGTAGATCGAAAAAGTACTTATCGTGTAGGTCAATGCAAGCGATGGGAAAACGACCTTAATTTTGACGGCATTTACTTTCCAGTGTCATTAAAATCTATTTCTATTAACAAATTTGAAAGACAGAATACAGACCTTAACATTAATGTGCTTGGTTATAGCGGTGTAGTGATAGATGAGAATAAGGAAGAAAAATTACAAATGTACCCCTTAAGAATTTCGAAGAACACCGGCACGAAAGATATCGACCTCTTGTTTTTAACTAGGACTGGTAAACAACACTACAGTTGTATTAAAAGTTTGTCACGTCTTTTAAGTGCTCAGATAATAAAAAATGGTCATAAACAGTTTTTTTGTCGAAGATGTTTAAGTCAGTTTTCAAGACAGGACATTTTAGATGAACACATGGAGTATTGCAATCAGAGGATCCAGTGAAAATCGAGATGATGCCAGATGAAGGTCATCGTATTTATTTAAAAATTACAACCGTAAAATGCGTGTACCTGCTGTTATTTATGCTGATTTCGAATGTTATTTAAACAACATAGATACTTGTCAACCTAACGCATCAAAACCTTACACGAATGCTTATGAACGACATACACCTTCAGGTTTTCATTATTGAGTTGTTTCTACACATAAGGAACCTAAAGAAGGACTACTGTACTCTGAGGAAGAGGTGGCTAAAAAGTTTGTAGAATGTATGGAAGAAGAAGTGAAAGATATTGCAGACATGTACCAAGATGAAAAAGATATGGTGATGACAAAAGAAGATGATGCATGTTTTAAAGCGAGTACACGTTGTGACATTTGTGAAGATGAATTGTGGGTAGACAAAGTGCGTGACCACGATAACTTAACAGGTAAGTATCGTGGTGCAGCAGATAAGAAGTGTAACATGTGTAATTTAGACTTCCAACTTCACATCTTTGTTCCTATTGTGTTTCACAATTTAACAGGGTATGACGCCCACTAGTTTGTACAGGAATTGGGGTTTACCGAGGGTAAGATTGACTGCATTCCCAATACAGATGAGAAGTATATTAGTTTTTCTAAACAAGTAAAGGGTACTGACTTAAAAATGAGATTCATTGATTCGTATAGGTTTATGTTGGACTCATTAGGCACATTAGCAAAGCATTTCACAAAAGACAAATTTAAAGCAGTAAAGGAGTGTTTTGGTGACCATTATGAACAGATGATTAGAAAAGGGGTGTATCCTTATGATTAAATAGATGGTCTTACAAAAAATGAAGGAAACAGAATTACCATCCCCTCACGCGTTTCACAACAAAGTGGACGGTGAAGACATTAGTGAAGACGACTATGCACATGCACAACGAGTGTTTTAAACGTTAATATGTAAAATTATACAAGACTGCCACAATTTATATTTGCAAGGGGATGTAACACAACTTCAAGACATTTTTGAAGATTTTAGAGAAATTTGTTTACAACATTACGGACTTGACCCTTTACTGTATTACAGATCACCTGGATTAGGGTATGATGCAGCTTTAAAAATTAGTAAAGTTAAACTGGAATTACTACACGATATAGATATATTACTGATGTTTGAAAAGGCCACTCGAGGAGGTGTGTCTCAAAAAAGTCATCGACATGGGAAGGCGAATCATAAATACATGAGTCACCACGATACTACACTACCTACTACATATTTAACCTATCTATATGCCAATAATTTATATGGGTGGGCCATGTCAGAACCCTTACCTACAGGTGACTTTGAATGGGGAGATCCAAAAGAAGTGGAAGACATTTTACACTGGGAAGATGATAGTGAGGTGGGGAGTATGATTGAATGTGATTTAGATTATCCACCAGAACTTCACGATAGTCACAACGATTACCCCTTCCTACCTGAAAGTATAAAATGAATGGAGTTCATAAATTAATACCTCATTTAAATTACCGTCAGAAATATGTACTTTATTATTGAAATTTGAAACAGTGTCTTCAGAATGGCATTATATTAACCTAAGTACATAGTGTCATTCCATTTAAACAATCACGTTGGCTTCAGTCTTATATTGACAAAAATACAAAACTTAGAGCGGCAGCCAAAAACAGAGTCTGAAAAGAATTCTTTTAAATTGATGAACAGAGAAACAAGCATTAAAACTCGTAGCCAAACCCAACTTTGACCGTCGAGTCGTTTTTACTGAAAACATGGTAGCTGTGCATATGAAAAAAAAAAAACAAACTCAAATTTGACAAGCCTGTTTACTTAGGGAGTTGCATTTTAGACATTTCTAAAATGTTAATGTATAACTTTCATTATGGGTTAATATGAAACATGTATGGGAATAAGGTACGACTTTTGTTTACCGATACCGATAGTTTAACTATGAAATTCAGACAGAGGATTTTTATCAAGATATTACTCCACATGTTTTAGATAAATTCGATACGTCTAAATATCAAAAGGATCATCCTTCTGGAATTCCAACAGGAGTGAACGAAAAAAATGATTGGTAAGTTTAAAGATGAATGTGTGGGTAAGTGTATGGCAGAGTTTGTAGGTCTTCGCGTTAAAATGTTCTCCTACCAGATGGATGATGGTAAAGATACCAAAAACCAAAGGTATGAAAAAGGTAGTCATTAAACGTGACATTATATTTGAAGATTACAAAACTTGTTTTTCAACAAAACAAGCATGTTATAGAATGATGAATGTCATTCGTTGCATCTCCATACCATGTACAGTGAAGAAATTAACAAAGTAGCCCTTTCAGCGAACGATGATAAACGGTACATTTTACCCGACTGCATTAGTACCCTAGCACATGGACATTACAAAATTGAAAAAATACCTCAGAGACGTGTGTTAGTAGAAGTAACAATGCCTACAATTAAATATGCTATGAAAACACATCCTAAACAATCCACTTGATTAAAACGACAACAATTAAACAGATGTAAAAAGATCATGGAAGATGCCAATAGACGATCGCAACTTCTCGCTCGTTTGGAGGCTAGAAAACTTAAAATAAATGATACCAGTGCACAACATTCTACTTTCCAACAAGCCCCTATCCAACAGATAGTTGGAGAAAGCAGTTAAAACGCTTTAAATACCTCGTTTTAGAAGTGTATTCATGCAGAATACCCTACCTTCCCAACAACACAGTAAAGAGTGTGGTATTTTAAACCATGATACCTTAAGGGGACCGGGAACCCATTGGACGTGTTGGTATAAGACTACAACCAACAAAGTTTACTTTGATTCGTATGGATTACCACTCCACAACGAAATGGTAAATTACTCAAAACCTAAGATCTACTACAACACCGATGAATAAAATTGAGAATGGAAATGGGGAATGTGTCAAAGAGACAACAACCCGACCATAGAACAGACAACAGCAGAAGGTCACCAACAGGTCTTCAATGCAGCGAGAAATTCCCGCACCCGGAGGCGTCCTTCAGCTGGCCCCTAAACAAATATATATACTAGTTCAGTGATAATGAACGCCATACTAAACTCCAAATTGTATACAAGAAACTAAAATTAAAAATAATACAAGACTAACAAAGGCTAGAGGCTAGAACTACAGATAAGAGGAACAGTGGTGTGTAGACACTTTTGTTTTTTTATGTCTTAAAATGTTTGTCGGAAGGTCAATATTTTGATGAAGTCGTGTTTTCATTGGTGTTATAAGTAAATGACAAATTTAGATTTTATGGAAAGAGAGACATAAATAGGAGTCAATTGTTCGAAAACTTAAACATGAACGACAATCGTATTACCAACTTAAAACATCCGAGTCACGGTGCAGATGCTACAACGAAACGATGGGTCATGCAAAAAGTGAAAGAAGTGACGAGTAACACCGAAGCATTACAATCCGAGTGTAAACGGATAGAAATAGGATATGATGAAACAATAAAAGAACCCGAGAAAAAATGGTTAGAATCTAATACCACCATGGAACAAGAACTCGAGAAAAAGTGGATAAGATTAAAACCTCCACACAACAAAAAGTCGATGTATTGGTGGATCGCATGTTGGCGATGGAAGAGCAAACCAAAGAAGACTTAGATGGTATAAGGATGTTCATGCAATTGAAACATCCTGCTAGGGGATTAAACCATAAAACTGTTAGTGGTTCAGTATCTGGTAAAGACATAGCTCAGTTGTTTAAGCCTTCATCGCCATGATACAAATCTTTGCAATGTTATAAAAAAAATGACAGACAAATTTGGAATGTATGGACATGAAGACATTAATAGAAATAGTTTTCTAGAAGATCTAAACATGAACGATAATCTTACCATTAACTTAAAATCTCCGAGTCACGGTACAAATGCTGCAATGAAACGATGGGTCATTCAGCAGGTGAAAGATGGTATGAGTAAAACCAAAGCAAAACAATCCGAGTTTGAGCAAATAAAAAGTATATCAAACAAATGGAGAAAGAATACGAGACAACCATAAAAAAACTTACGAAAAAGTGAATACGTTTGAAACTAGACTTCAACAAGCATTTAAGGAAAAGTAAATGAGTTTGAAACTATTCTTCAACTAAAAATTTTGTTGTACAAGTCAGCATGAGGTATCAAAACTACTGAAATTTTGTTACATAGCAATATTTTGAATAAAAGGAGGACATACTGGCATCATAAATTTATGCGACCATAAATTTGTAGTTATTGTATTTCAATATTGCCAATGTCATGGTCAGTTTTGGTTGATGCGGTCAATATAAAAAAGAAGATGTGGTATGATTGCCAATGAGACAACTGTCCACAAGAGACCAAAATGACACAGAAATTAACAACTATAGGTCACTGTACGGCCTTCAACAATGAGCAAAGCCCATACCGCATAGTCAGCTACAAAAGGCCCCGAAATGACAATAATGTTGTTGTACAAGTCAGAATGAGGTATCAAAACTACTGAAATTTTGTTTCGTATTGTGGTGCCGTTGGATGATTGATACACGGCTTTAGCGGTTCTCCAATATAGGAGGATTATGATATCTGAAACCGGGAACAAGCCTAACCTCGCTCTCTATATGATGGGAAAACGGATAGAAGGAACGGACCAACAACAAGGAACCAGACAGGAACCAGGCAGAGCCTCACTTCTATTCCAAGCTTCAAAGTGTACACTTTGCCTTCGTAAAAAGACTGCAAAGTTGTGTCTGCATTAGTTTAGCTATTCAGGAAGGACCTTAGTTATTCAGGTAATAATTGCATTACACGCCCAACCGCAATCGCTACAGTATTAATATTTTGAATAACAGGAGGACGTGCTGGCATCACAAAATTTATACGAACAAAAATTTGTGTTTATTGTATACCAATATTGCTGTCATTTGTATTATACATTGAATCCTGACATAAAAAATATGGCTAAATTTACTATGCTGGTATATAGATTTACAAATTAGAGTGCACATATGGTCAGTTTTGGTTGATGCGGTCAAATAATTTTGTTGTACAAGTCAGCATGAGGTATCAAAACTACTGAAATTTTGTTTCGTATTAATATTTTGAATAAAAGGAGGACATGCTGGCATCACAAAATTTATGCGAACAAAAATTTGTATTTATTGTATACCAATATTGCTGTCATTTGTATTATACATTGAATCCTGACATAAAAAATATGGCTGATTTACTATGTGGCTATGTAGATTTACATAATAAAGTGCAAATATGGTCAGTTTTGGTTGATGCGTCAAATAATTAAGTCAGCATGAGGTATTAAAACTACTAAAATTTTGTTTCGTATCAATATATGGAACAAAAGGAGGACATGCTGGCACCTTAAATTTATGCAGACAAAATTTTGTGGTCATGTGTTCCAATATTGCTTTCATTTTGTATTATAAATTCTATCCTGACATTAAAATATTGCTGATATAGGCATAGTATGCGGCTATATAGATATACATAATAAAGTGCAAATATGGTTGAATTTGATAGGTATTGGAA
Organism: Mytilus coruscus; assembly: GCA_017311375.1. Lineage (NCBI taxonomy): Eukaryota > Metazoa > Mollusca > Bivalvia > Mytilida > Mytilidae > Mytilus > Mytilus coruscus. The sequence goes on along the minus strand of CM029603.1, from coordinate 79,827,181 downwards.
TATATATTCAATGCCCGTTAGCATTGTAACCAAGATCGTTTTTTTAATTGATAGAAAGGCAGATCATGGATAAATTTGTATAACAAGTTACGTTTTATGCGTACTTTATTTACAAATATATGTATTTAATCCTGTTCATATCACGGAAGTATTGATTTCACTTTATTTTCCATGTTTATACCAAGAAACAAAGATATTAAAAAATATTTTTAAAAAATCGATGTAGAGCGGTCCTGGTTACAAGTTAACTTAGTGTGGTTTGGTTTCGATCGGAATTGTCAAAGCAAAAGTTAACATATGTTAACTTTGTGGCAGGACTGGTTTCGAAGTTAACTTATGTTAACTGTATGGCAGGACTGGTTTCGAAGTTAACATATGTTAACTTATGACAGGACTGGTTCGAAGTTAACTTATATCAATAGCGGACCTGTTTCCAAGTTAACTTTTTGGCAGACATAAAAGCAGTCCTAGGACCCAGTCTACTTTTCAAGTTAACTAGATTTTGGTCCTAGGACTGGTCAGAGCAGTCCCAAATCCGGTCACAGGTTAACTTTGACCAGTCCAAATGATTGGTTATCAAGTTAACTTGCTGTACAGGTTAGGACTGCACCCATCTGTAGATGTCAGAAACTGCGAGTACTCTCAGATCTGTCCTTTTTGTTGTTGGGATGTACAAGTACCCAGCCACGTCCACTCTGTGTTTTTGTTAGATGTATTTCTATTTGTACACAAATGTATCCATCTGATGAGTTAATATAAAAAAGAAGATGTCGTATAATTGCCAATGAGACCACTCTTCACAAGAGACCAAATGACACTGAAATTAAAAACTATAGGTCACTGTACGGCCTTCATCAATTAGCAATTCGGATTTAGTGATGTTATTTGATCGTGGTGAAGGTCTTTGAAACAATATATTTTTTAAATATTTCTGTATTACATTTGTCATGTTCATTAATACAAATACATTAATATTACCTTACAGACAACCTGTGACATACTCTGAAAAATGTTCAACATCTGCTATGTTGAACATCTAATGGTGACCATTTATTGGGGCCATAAAACCTGGGATGTAGCCATTTATTGGGGTCATAAATCATGGGCTGGTGGTCAATCTAATTAGGTTTTCTAGAGAGATGCACTGATTTTATCTTTTGATTAAAAACGGTGTGTAAATGACATCCTGCATCAAACTTTACCTGTACAGGTAATTGTTCTTGTCCCTTCTCAATTACCTACATGTGAATAAGTTTTGTTTAAATATTGAAATAACATGATTTATTTATTCATTTCAAAAGGTTAAAAATCATCTACATGTATTGGTAATAATGAAGTATTTATCTTTTATTTTTGTACATGTGATACTAATTTGATCATTCTGTATTTTTATGTGAATAATTCTCTTGCTCAAGCACTGTGCAGTATTTATATTGTAGCAAATTCATTTGAATCTTTTTTATTATGCTAATGACATAGACAGTAAGGTGTTTTTTTATTACATTTTCCCTAAGGACTTAGTAGGGGAAAAATCACAGGAAAGAGCTACAATTCAGTTTATAATATTTGTTTTCTTTCTGTGATGTACAAACGACTTATTTCATATTTTCTAAATAATATTAAACAACTTGTATACAAAACTTCTTTTAAAGATATAACAGTGATTAAGTAATATACATACAAATTATTTGTCAATATGGCTTATCTGAAGTTTTTATTTGACTGGCTTCATGCTGTTAAGAAATATAGGTTAACAGACAGAAAGCCACAAAGTAGATAAGACAAAAAATCAAAGATGAGTTATTGACTAGAATTTGAAATCAAAACAGAGAATCCTTGAAATGATATATTTTTTTCAGAAACGTAACGTACATTGTAGTCAATTACTCATTTGAACTTTAAATGAATTATTATTAACTTATAATCATGCAAATGGTATGTTTTTAGGCACCATGAAGCCATTAATTTAACAAGTCTGTTTTGTTAACAATAAAATGATCATTATCAATTCTTTTACAATATATTTTGATAAATAAAGGCAACAGTAGTATATCGCTGTTCGAAAATCATAAATCGATTGAGAAAAAAAAAAAACAAATCCGGGTTACAAACTAAAACTGAGGGAAACACATCAAATATAAGAGAACTACGACACAACAGAAACACAACATAAAAATGTAACACACACAGAAAAGAACTATGATATAACAATGGCCATTTTCCTGACTTGGTACAGGACATTTTAAGAAAAAAATGGTGGGTTGAACCTGGTTTTGTGGCTACCCAAACTTCCCTCTTTTATGGCCATGTTAAATATAACATTAAAATGACAACATTACATGACAGGACTATAATACAAATAAATGGGAGAACATATAGGCCAGAGAAACATACGAATAATAGCTAACAAAAGGTACCAGGTTTAAAATTTAATACGCAAGACGCGCGTTTCATCCACACAAGACTAACCAGTGACGCTCAGATCAAAAAAGTTCGAAAGCCAAAACAAGTACAAATTTGAAGAGCATTTAGGACCAAAAGTTCCAAAAATTTGTGCCAAATACGGCTAAGGTTATATGTCTGGGATAAGATAATCCTTAGTATTTAGAATAATTCATACTTTTGCATATCGAAGTTGTACCATGCATTATTATTCAGGAAAACTACAAATATGACTTTTGAAATTTTGTTGATCATTTTTTTTTTTTTCAAATCTCAAAACAAGATTTGTGCCTGAGGCATCAATAAAGGGACTTTAACTTTCCAAATGCCCATCTGGTCCATATAAGTTAGTATCATACTTTTTGTTCAGTTAGGTTTTGTCCTACATTCAGAATATATTAGCATATATCAAAATTTGATTAAAAATGCTAATGAAGAATTTCCTGATCTCTGAATATAGTTAATCCTATGAAAAAAATTATTAAAAAAAAAATGTCTTGTGTATTGAAACAATTGTAAACTAATCAAATAGGACATCTTCAGTTTGGCTAATTTCTGTCAGTAAACAGCTCAAATTTTTTCCAGGAAAAATAAAGTGCACATCTATAGATTGTGACATTTTTATGGACTATTTAATTAAATCGTTTGTTTTTTCTGTGTATTTCATTATCCTAATTTGTGATCAACGGTGTTCTGATTTTAAACTAAATATCAGCTTTTCTCCCACTTGCCCAATAATTTCCTGATTTTTGTCCTATTAATAATATACAATTAAGGATTATTAATTTAATTATTAAATTATCCTGAATTAGATATCAAGCAATTTTTATTTTAAACATTTAATATTATATATATATATGGATATATTTTCTGATAATACATAAATATGCAAGTTATAAAATTCCAAACTCTTAAGACTCGATTCTGAATTCTGAAAAATAAAGATCCTTTTATTAAAGAAGCATTTATATTGTCAAAACAGATGGACTCGCATGGTACATATTCTTGGTATACATATGCCAACAATATTTCACCCAACCCAGAATTTTTAGATAAAGTAAATAATTGTGGGGTCTTGAATGAATTACCGATAAACTCTTCAAAGTCCCTAATTCAAAATGAATTGAAAGAAAAATGTAAGAATATTTTTGAAAATAGAATAACAAATTATGATGAAGATAGAATAACAAATTATGATGAAAATAGTCAACTGTAACTTAATAAAAATTTAAAACTTAACTTGAATAGAGATTTGCTTTAATTTAGCGTCCAATGACTTTTCTATAAAAAAAATATTTCACTTAGTTTGGAATTTGTGACCATAATTTAGAAATATAAAAAAGGTCTATATTAAGGACAGAATATGTAAACTGTGTCACTTGCTGGAGGATGAAAAACACTTTCTCCTTGAACGTGAAAGTAACAAAAAAAAAAACTAAGGGATAATCTATTTGAAAATTCTTTACCTTCACATAATTATGTCTCTGACCCAAGAACAATAAAAAGTAAAAAATGCTTAACTCCTCTATCATTGAACATTTTACAAATATTGGCTCCTTTATAAAACAGTCATTAGAAATGAGGGCAGAAGTCTTATTAATTTTTTCCATGTGTTTGCATTATTATGTAAGTTTTTTTTTTGTCACAATCTGATTATGTTTATATGAAAATAAAGAAAAAATTAAATTTTGCTGCAATGAATATTTTGAAATGTCAAAAGAAAAAAATTGAATTGCCTAATTTTTGTATAAAAGTCATAAAGATAATTTTAAACATTTGTTAATCAATGTTGAATGAAGATCAGTATCTCTAAATATTAACAATTTTGATTTTAGAAAAATAATTTGAGAAACACGTTTTCAATAGAAAGGGGCAGATATTATAAGATTCATAGAAATTGGAGACTGTGCAAGTTTGCAAAATATTAGAAGATGAGATTTATTTATTATTCATTTGCGATAAAAGTACATGTAAGAAATAACTTAAATTGAGAGAATTATTTAAAAGGTATAACAGCAACACAAACAGTCATGCCAGTATAAGCTACATATAAAAACTAAGGTCCAGGGACCTCCATGATCTGTTTTATGATGGCGCACCGCCATCGTTAAAATATCTTCCGTCACCGTCAAATGTTCCCCGCCATAGTTAAATTATTTTCCGCCATCGTCAAATAATCCCCGCCATTGTCAAAATTTATTTTCGTTTCTCTAGCCGCCGCCATTTTTGTTAGCAATTATAATCAATTGCATGTAATTGCATAACCCTTAGGCTTTTTGTATTATAATCCAAAAGGTCCTCTTGGTTACAGTTTAAAAGCCCTCAAGATTCCAAATGGACATTCAAACTAATAAATAGATTAAAACGACATTGATACATTTCTTAGAGAAATGTTAATATTTTACGAAAAAAATTATAATATAAAAAAAAAATGACTAGAGATATTACCTTTACCAAATCGAAAATAACATGAACAAAATTTTGAATTCAGAGGTACTTTGTATAATGCCAGAGCAAACCATCAACACATTGTAACCAATTACTGTTTACGGATCTAGTTTAGTCTTACGTGTAAGATTCGCCAAATCTCGAAATAAATTCGGATGTAGTGATGTTATTTGATCGAAGTGAATGTCTTTGAAAAATGTCATTATTTTGTAAATATTTCTGCATTACATTTGTTATGTTCATTAATACAAATACATTTCATTTGAAAATAGCTCACATATTTTACGGCATTTAGGTCATACTATCGTTTGCAGACATTAAGAATATGGGTGTTTCAATTTTCAATTTAGTTACTAGTACCTACGTTTTCCGTGTGTAGCCCATGCAATCTTTTATGCGTATACAATAATTTTTGCAACAGTTTTCTGTGTTGTTTACCAAATGATGTTGAGATTATTCACATTGGTTTAAATGTGTACCTCTCCTCATTTAGTAGTAACTAACGAAAACATTGTCCAATTACGAACATTTTAAGATCTATTGTGGATTCATTTATTTTCGTGGGTACCAATTTTCGGGAATTGAGGAAACCTTGCATTTTCGTGGGTATTTGATTTCGTGATTTTGCCAAAGTTTGCATGAGATCCACGAAAATTTGTATCTCACGAATAATAGTGGATGCACAGTATTATTGATTTATGTACGTTTTAGTTTTATGAAACAGTCTAAAAATCTAAAATCTGATTTATGTCGTTTTACATCGATATTTGTGATACAGGTTTAATATTAACTTCGAATCCAGATAAAAGAAAGTCACGTAGACATAGTCCAAACTACAATGTTTTGGTTGTTCGAACAATGTGAATAACTAATCGACTATAAACAGTGCCAAAGTGATAATGATATACCTCTCTATAAATGTTTGATTCCCAAATGTTCATCAGAGTTAGTCCTGCCCCTAGTAACTATCTTGTCACAAAAAGATACAGAGTAACCTATCAATTGACTACTATAATCTAAAATTAGGTTATCAATTCAATTTCATCAATTTTAAGTCATTGTTGTCTATTTCTGTCAAACGGTTCAATAAAGGCTTTACGCGTATTACATCTAATTAAAACACATTTTATACATGTGTAAGAAGAATTAAACATGTTTTAGAAATGATAGAATAAATCATTATATGTCATGCCCTTCACAAAAATTTAATTTCGATGGAAAAATGGAATGAAAAGAAATGTTTGATAAAATGCAACAGACATAAACCTATCGATTGGCCAAATGTATGTCATCTTAAGCTACTTTATCAATTCAATTACATCAATCTAAAGACAACATTTGGCTCAACTGTAATATACGGTAGAAGTAGTTCCTTACCCAAATTACATATTCATACAGCAGCAAGGATATGTATGAAACCAGAATCAAATGTAATGTATGCCTGTTAACGTAGTCTCCAATTACAGACGCATTGACACATTGGCACATCGACACATAGACACATCGACACATTGACACATCGACACATCGACACATCGACACATCGACAAAACGACATATCGAAACATCAACACATCGATACAAAGACACTAAGATATTGCTCTTTGACACAGCCTGAGGTGCTAGATTGCTCTTTGCCACAGCCTACGGCGCTATATTGCCATTTGACACAGCCTACGGCGTTATATTACTTTTTATATCCTAACCCTAACCCATATCTGTAACTCCAATCCTAACCCTAAACCCTAACATTAACCCTAAATGTGACCATAAACCCTAACCCTATTCTAGGACGCAAGATTAGCATTGGACACAGCATACGGCATTACATTTCTAATTGACATAGCCTACTCCAGTAGATTTCTATTTTACACAGCCTTACGGTGGTAAATTTTACTAAAGCCTAGCTATGACAACAGATTAATCATAAACCATTGTCAGTGTGTCGATGTGTCAATGTGTCAATATTTCGATGTGCCAATGTGTCTATTTTCACTGTGTCAATGTGTCGATGTGTCAATGTGTCAATATGTGGATGCGTCGATGTGTCCAGATTAGCCATTAAGTGTAATGTCGATTCACTCATTGATAATCCGCTGATGAGAACTATTTCTTCCTTTTCTCCAGCTGATCCCAGCATTTCAAATTTCTGTCAAATGGTACACTTAACAATCAATACGTATTAAATAGAATATAGATACCTCATACGTGTGTAACAACATTAAAAAAAAATGTTTTCAAAAGATCGATTAAATCATTCGAACTTATTCCCTTCACACATATGTAATTGTGCATTAACAAATGAATGAAAAGAAAAGTGTTATTTACTGCAATTGACATCAAGCCAGCAACGCCTTCTATTAAATCTTTTTTTTTGCGAAATATTGTGACTTTAAAAATCGAAAAGTCTGTTCTTAAGTCATTTTTACCGAGTATGCAATGATGAATTTGTATGCAATTTTTTTGTTATCTTAGTGACCATATTTAACGACAACCAAATGTTTATTAGTTTAAGCATACATTATCCGAGATCTTTCGACCTCAAATGTATAACCCTCATTTCATCATCTCCATTTCGACCGGAGATGTAGTTTTATCGGCAATTTGTACATTTTCCTTTTATCATACTGCCTAATTATTTTCTGTATTACAGACATGACCTGATACCCGAAAATATTAGGCGGTTACTTCACATAACAATGCAGCAACGTCACGTATTCATGTCCAACCGCGTCAATACATAAATGAAATGCACGCGACTTCATTCATGCAAGTGACCAATTATCACAACGTTTTGTACGCGTAAAAATAGTGCTAATTACTAATAATTTAATTTTCTTTGATATTCTCAACCAAAAAGTTAAAAAAATATCATGCATTACCGATAAAAAGAATAATTCATTTTTTTATACTGATTTGATCCGCTCGAAAATCAGCGCACCCTTGCGGGCTCGCCTGATATTCCTTCTGATACTTTAAGTATCAAAAACAAAAATGCCAGTATTCTACATAAATTACATAGAGGTGTGTGTTAGCTTTCACAAATTTTCAAAGGATCCTGTTCAAGAAGATCAGTTCTAAATGTCCAATCCAGTTACCTAAGTTGTCCGTATGAAACACATAAAAATACTTATCGCATGTATTATATTTTGCACAATGGTTTTCCTTGTTTTGTTTTTTACTGTTTGATATTTTTTTAAAGTAACAATAGTTTCAAAATGATTCGCCTTTTTCACTCAGTAGTTGCAAAAGACAACTTTGCAATATAAGGGCTGTGTGAGATCTATAACGGAACAGTTTTGAATTTAGTTTAACAACACTTGTAAATCTACACAACCAGAATGTTATCGAAATATATCGATATTTATCGATACACAATCTATTATAGCATGAAATCCGGTTGATCACTGATAAGAGGACAACATATAGGAAAGTCCAATGAAAACGTGAACTACTAATGAAAGATATACAAGGCCAGAATGATAATGATTTTCCTCTCTAGGAAAGTTTTGTCACAAATTTAATCAGATGTTTGACGTCCAAGCTCCGGTTTATTATCTTGTCAAACAAAGGTACAGGGTTTATTCTAACATGTCTGATTTGACTCCATTTGTATCATCTTAAGTTATATTATACATTCAATAACATAAACCTAATATTTTTTCTTGTCTAAAAAACCACGAAACCAACTTGCATCTCATTTATTTTAGAATATTGCCAAGGTCCCTGGCAAATATTATTTTGAAACGTATTTCAGTATTACATTTGTCATATTTATAAATACAAATAGATTCATTTTGAAAATAGTTCGTATACATACTGATAGGTGAATAGTACATTTTACACTTGATACGAACATAATAAGAATAAAATACATATAACCTTTGAAAAGCTAAATTAAATCAGTATAGATATTACCTTCACAACAAGTGTATTTTACATGAATAAAAATAGAAGTGTGATCTATTGCAACCGAAAAACAGCAAAACATATGGCAAGTATGTTTTCTGTAGAATCAAGTTACTTACAAATATCCAAGAGCCGTCAAACCTTTGAAAACAGTTCCTTCAAGTGTTTGTATTTCATTCTCGTCCAGGAACATGCAAAATATGATATTTGAAACGTGATTCTGCATTACATTTGTCAGATTAAGAAATTCATACAGCTTGAAGTACTAAATAAAAAACATGGAAGTGAAATAAAGATTTTGAAAACTGGTTGATATATTGCAGACATACTGACAGATGTTCATAATACAATAAAAGTTATAATGCATATATGGCTTGAATTATCACCTTTAACAGAAAACAATCGTCTGATCTGCTCTAAACCAGTAAAAATCCTTTTTATTCTCGGAAAAATTGGCCGTTTTATTAATGACGAACTTGAAAGTAAAACAATTATCTTAATGACTTTTTTTCACAGCAGTTAGGTTAGTATCAGTGTTGGAAGACATTAAGAATATCAGTTTGACATCCAGGGAAATCGATTAATTTCCTCGTAAGGACCTCTAAAATTGCATTTCTTAAATCATTTGTCATATTAATTAATACACAGAGATTAACGTTGAAAATAGTACATATAGTAGCTATATAGGCATCTGCAAGTGTGGTATATGTTCTTTCGAAAATTTGAAATATTGAAGATATATTAACATATGTTTATTATACAACAATGAGCCATTTTTCATATATGGCTTGAATAATTACTGTTTGTCTATGTTTACAGAAATTCAAACTGAATGACTTTTGATCTGTTTTATCTTTATATATATATTGATACCAACAGTTTGGAAGTGAAGTTCTGTCAATTTAAAAATCAATCCTAGCTTTTATAATACGAAAAATGGGACTGGGTGAGAATCACAATTATGGTAAAATAGTATATGTACAATAGTGTATCTATATGCAGCTTTTCCAGAAATCTCAATCAGTAATCTCGCATTTTGTCCATTTTTTGAAAATCGCAATGATACATGCACGCAATAATTTCTGAATTTGCAGTAGAAAGGAAGGATTGGAACGTTAAAACAAGCAGTATTACCAGAAGGGGATTCAACCAAGAGTTTGGATAACTGAATGTTGATGATTTGACATTATAGATATATCACTTTAGTGCTGTCGGTACTAGAATTATTTGACTAAATTTCACTAAATTAACTGACAATATTCTTATCACCTTTTTTCTTTATTTATTGAAATTAATCGATACACAATTAGAGTAGCATACATTTATATCTAAACTTAACTGATACTATTAAGGAAAATTATGAAATAATATTATAATCACAAATAGAACTATCTGTCGCAATACGTTATTCTACATACAATACGCTTCAACGGCAGGCAATGGTTACACGCTAAAGCTTAGAAACCACAAATAGTGCAAATACTCTGAATAAAACACGTATTACTGTTCTTCTATTCTTCCAAAGAAAAATTGTAAGACATTTTTCTACAATTAACTTCTTTGTTTTCATCTTAAACATGCGGTTTTATAGGGAGGATACTAATTTTATTTTCTCTTTCGGATTTCGTAGTCTCATTTTGATAGGAATACGTTATATCCAGCTCCTTAAAAGTAATTTATCATATGAAGTATAAAGATTCATCTTAATTGAAAAGTCAAAATGACCTGACCTTCTGGTGTTTTATAAGTTTACCCACATGATTATAACAATCCTTATATTATATTTCTAAGATTGACACACATTTAATTTAGAAGGAAATTATATAAATAAAAAAAAAAACAACATATACAATTCATATATGTTTCCAATCTTATCATTTGGGACACAGACGCCACATTTTGTCTAGACATCATTAACCATTAGGGCTTGAATCATAACATTTGGTGTACCAAATCTAATTCGAAATTGATTATATAATGCATTTACAGAAAAAAGAACGTACATGTATAAAATGGTATAAATATAGTACGGCTTACAGTTGTGAAGAGCTTATTGATTTGATAACGACATTGATAACGACACACACATGTCAGTTTGCATCTCGTAAACAGCATGGGTATATAAAACATGTTTACTCCAATTGAAACCTAGTTAATGTCAATCATAATGAACATTACTATGTGATATAGTCCTAATCTACAAAACAGTTAAATAATGTCAGAGGCTTACAAAGGGTAAACAATTATGCATATCCTTCAATGTTATATTTTAAATTCAAAATCCCGCTATTTACAAAATAAATAATGAAATCTTGGCTAAATGTATTATTATAAAATATTGCATACACAAGAACACTATTTGCATTGCAAATTTACAACATCTTTCACTTATGTGGAAATTTACCATATTGGCTTCATCAATATTTCTGATGATCAAAATAAATGCAAAGAGTGCATATAAAAGTAGTTATCAGGGAAAAGAAGGTGCACGTAAGTACTAAAAAAACACAGAAACATTTACTGAAAACCAATAATGCATGGTCTACAAATTATAATGTTACATGTGTATTTAGGTTGTAGACTGGGTATATTATAACTACTTATATATACTGTCCGAGATTTGAATAACATTAAATACATTTTGAAGAAGGTTGCAAATAAATTTTATAAAATCATCATATGATTGACTGCAGAAACTACGTTCAAAAACTGATTGTCTGAATAAAATGTGAAAGTATTATGTTTGAAATGTGTTTCTGCGTCACATTTGTCATCTTCGTTAAAACTGACTGATCTAGATATTACGCAACCTGCAGTGAGGTAGGACTGTTTGAAAACTGGCTATATATTGCATACATATTACGATTATGCTTCAATGTATAATCATTTATCAGATATGCCATGCATGTGTTTTGTTCATAGTAAAGGATTATTACATATATGGAATGCGCTTAACCTTTATATATTTTTGTTCTCAGCCAGTTTTACTGTTTTTGATAATTCAAAAGATGAACCAAAATTTCTCAGCGAACATATTTGAAAACAACGATGTCAAAAATAGTGTTCCATGCTTTTGATTTTGCATTTCTAACGTCAAATATTACTATACTAATTTACACATATCAATAGCTAATGGCGATAGATTTGGGTGCAAGAGTTCAGTGCAAGTCGACAAAACATTTCCAAAGGATATAAGTCACATGGAAATAGTCTAACGTACGATATTAAGGTTGTTCAGAAAATGTAAACTACTAATCAAACGTGTATAGCGTCATATACATTGTATTCTTCTTTATGAATAATTTATCTTATTTTGATCTTTTAGTTTGGTTTCCCATGCTCCTGTTTACTATGTTACCAGCAAACCAGCAACACATGGCGGTATATTATTTTGAATGATAGAATTATGTTTCAAAAGGATGCTGCAAAGAATATTAATCAAATATTAACAATATAGTTACCTTAGATGTCCGAATGTACCAAATTATATTAATTTCGAATATAATGTCCTTTTCACAACTGTTTCCTTTAAGTCAAAATTGTTTAGGCTAGAAGTGTTGGTTTAACATATGATCCAACAGTTACCAACGACAACTGTATCAAATATGTACTGTTTTAGAGTTATTATTAAACAATTTTATTTTGGTTTCATATTACCTCTGTAGTTGATCGAAATCAGAATTTTATTGACATATATTGATATTTGTTGATAGTATATTACATTAAATGTGACCCCTAAACAAACAACAAAATAACAGAGAATTATATGGCAATAGTCCAAAGTTCAGTGTTTTGGTTCAATGAGAATATGCAGTACAAGTCGAAATTTGATAATTTTATTTCTCTTATGAAAGGATTTGTCTGAGATTACTAATAATTTAGTCGTCCTTCCTATAGTTACCACCATTGCAAACAAACCAATCGGGAAACGTTTATTAACACAACTCAATTGACCAAAAGGTATTATACAATACGATTTCATATATCCAAACGTTCTATTTGTTTAAGGAAGGGTACACCTTAAACGTAATTTTTAAATGAATTAAGTTAAGGTTACAAACAAAACACTGATGGAATAGCATGAACTCATTAAGGACATAGGGACCGGATGCGTCTACAGGGTAAGAGTTTCCTACAATGACTTTTCAGTTATCTCAAGACCTTAGACTGCGACACAGTATCGTTCGTGTGTTGAAACAACGATGCATTGTATATATCAACCAATTGTTGATGGCGACCTTGAAAGTACGTAGTTTTGATTACCGTCGTTCTTCTTCATATTTTCGTAGGAACAGTTTTTGTTAAGGGAGCATATCCCTGCCAATGAAACCCCATAACGAACTTGCAAGTGCTTAATGTATCAATTGAAATATGCAAAATTCATTGTAAGTAGCAGAAACAAGAAATGAAATGTTCACATTGCCATCGATAGTAGTTATAATTTTTCTGTACGTGTTTATATCTAGGAAGCACACCTTCCTGTTTGTAAGTATCCGTAATCTTAAGTTCAATTGGATATACAAGATTCAAGCACTCAATGAAATGATGGTTATTGAGTGACAGAAAATCGTCAATATTTTTGAGAGGAATATTAAAGTACTTTGCAACATATTTTTTCTTTTTTCTTTCGGTGAGTTTTATATGAATGTTGCTGAATATGAGAACACAATATAGTAGGCACGTAGGGTTGCAAAACTAATAACCATTGGAATATCAATGATTTATTTTGAAGATATTTACTGATGATACGATAGGGCTGTTTAAAATCTTGTTAAGTTATTGAATAAATACTGATAGATGTTTGTAAAAAAAATATTTAGAGAATATGGTGAATTATTTATAGTAAGGTGAATTGTACGTAATCAAATACTCCACAGAATAGTTCTTCAGTTTCACACATGGATTCTGCTTGTAAAAATACACCAGAAATTAAATAAAAAAGGGAGTAACTGTTTTCGTTTTTGATAAACGAGCTGTTGAAATGAACAGCATGATACGCCAAAATTACTAAGGATTCTTTGGGAAAATCATAAAATTCGGAGATATTTTTACAATATTAAGATTTTCTAGTTTTGGTGGTACACAGAATTAAAAAAAAATGATACAGGATTAAAAAATGAACGACACATCCGTTTGTGCAAAGAAATTGCTTAGTAATCGTGTATGTTTTCAAGCTATTTCCTGTGGAAGTTTGCTTTTAGCGGAAAAATTTAAAACATTCGGCGACGTTATTGATGTCTACATGCAGCGCCTCCATACGGAGGATATATCTCCCAGTTGATACGATACTCCAGAGCTTGTATTTCCTATCATGATTTCTTTGAAAGAGGGTTGCTGCTAACAAGGAAGCTATCAAACCAATAGTTCAAAGTGCTGAAGTTGAAATCATCCCTTCGTAAATTTTACGGATGCCATCAAGAGTTGGCTCACCGTTACGGATTATCCATTCCACAGATGATGGCGGATATGTTCCTAATTTCGTAACTACAATCCCGTTCCCCTTTCCCGAATGTGACGTACCGAATTCGACTTATTACCGGGTTTGTACTAACATGCGCATGATGTGCAACCCGACGGGGCCACATGTGGAGCAGGATCTGCTTACCCTTCCGGAGCACTTGAGATCCCCCCAGTTTTTGGTGGGGTTCGTGTTGCTCAGTCTTTAGTTTGCTATGTTGTATTTTGGGTACTATTGTTTTTCTGTTGGTCTTTTTCTTTTTTAGCCATGGCTTTTTCAGTTTATTATCGAATTATGTGTATAACGCTAATATACTGAACTGTGTTTTAACAAAATCGTGAGAGTTTATCACCTATGTTCCTAAATATTACAAATGATCAGGCGTTATCAATTGATATAGAATCAAACAGACTAATTATTGTCAAGGATAGTTCTGCAAATTGGCAAATAAATGTATTGCAAGTGAAAGAAAATTACTTTAGACTTTAACTTTAAACTACACAGGTTTCCACACCTTTTTTATAATGCTTGTAATACCCTAATGTTTCTGAATCAAACATCAGGTCTGAATTTGTCCCGAGTTAAGACAGCGTTGACAGAATGATTCTATACATATTCAATTCATCGGTTATAATATTGGGATCGCGTATATACATTTTTTTTAAATCTCATTTCTGCATGATTGTATTAAAAGTAGTAAACACAAATTCCTGCATCTTTTCATCCTCGACATTTCCGGTGCTATTCGAGGTATTGCGTACAACGAAGTCTACATCAAAACCAATTTTATTTGTCTGGTTCATACACATTCACGTGACACAACTCTGCAATGTTATTTTACAAGATTTCCTGTATCCATTGCTTTCCATTTGTTTGGCTACACGGGAAAGTATGCTATAATGTTTGCGGTTGAATGGAGTTTCAGTATCAAAGGAAAATATGTCTTGTACCATTATTTGTTAAGCGTCAACATGCACGGCTTTAAGAAATAAAAAAAAACTGCATCTGCTTATTATCTTGAGAATTTATGTGGCTGTTATAAGGTCAAAAGAAGAACCTGCATATGAATTTTAACAAAATAGAACAGATTGGAGTTTTTGATATAACGTCTCGTAGTACATATTTTATGCATATTCGAGACGAAAACACAACCCTTATATGATGCTTTAAGATAGACGTAGCTAGTGCATTTACTACAGGATCATTTCCAGTGTTATGCTATACCATTTTATATATTGTAATGCTATATGATTGTATAAATGTACTGGTGTAATATTATAATAATGTACCAAGGGCGATATTATGAGAATGTACCCAGTATGATGCTAAAATAATGTACCAAGTGTAATCTTATCAGAATGTACCTAGTGTAATGCAAGGAGACTGTTCATAGTTTATTGCTGGACGAGTTTACCTTGTGTAGTGCCATACGAAGTGTGCCTGTATATAATGCAATGAAATGCTTTTAATTAATATAATATAAAAAAATAAGGAGATGTGGTATGATTGCTATCCTCCACAGTTCGGTAGATGTAAGCAATTATCTTAGGCAACCACATGACCTTCAACAATGAGAAAACATATATCGTATAGTCGGCTATAAAAGACCCCGACATGAATACTGTGAATTAATTCAAACTAGAAAACGAACGGCCTAATTCATAACAAAACATTTTACAAGACAGACATAAACCAACGACAACCATTGAACCATTGAACCATAGGCCCCTGAATGGTTGTTGTAATATTTTGAACAAGGTGATAGAATAGAGCTGAACGTACGAGATCCTCGTGTATAATCAAGGCCGATAAACATCCCTTGTCCTTGAATTTGGTAGTATTTCTGCATAATTTATGAAAATTAAATACAATTGGCTTTTGAATTAAAAAAACAATTCAGTCTTTAGAATGCTATAAAAATGTATGAGTCTTACATGTAACTCATTTCATATCTCATTCCACCAAAAATTAAATTGCAGTTACAAGAAAGATTTTACTTCAAAATTGCATTCACTACTTCTGGATGATACACAAAAGCATAATAAAGGAAAACAAATTTTGCTATCCCTTCGAAATCGGAATTTCATATTTTTAGGTCTTTTCACTTTTCCGTAGAAAGACCTATTGTTTTGTTTTTTTTTTTTTTTCTTCCGCCTAATTTTTTTCTTGCGCGGTATTGTTGTTTCAAAAGATGTCGCTCAGATATTTTGTATATGATATCGTACAGTTAATACGCTTTTGAAACTGACCCTGTTTAACCGAACACTTTTCTTTGTAAGAGTTATCTCCCCGAACACTGTTTTTCCTGTTAAGACATCTCCTTAGCAACCGTAAAAGATAGTGATAAATTTATTTTTCCAAATTGCTCGTTATATCCTCAGAATGTTACGTTTTATGTTGACCGAAGAGTTACGAAGACTCCATATGAGAGTTATTCCACCTTATGGATTTGAAATAAGTAATATATATTTGTAACAGGTAAACCATAAGTGATACAGACCTAGAGTCTTTTGATTTGAGGTCCTCGGTCCAAAAAAAAAAAAGGAAATAAGGTCAAGGTCAAAGGTCAAGGTCATATTCTAAATTTGATTTTTGCTTATTTTTGCTTGTTTTTAAATACCTCAAAGATATCGACAGCATATTTTTATCAATTTGTTTGTCGCGACATGTTGTAATACATAAATTTTGGTTGAAAGGGTACGTTGACATTAATTTGGAGTTTTCTCCCCTCTTATATTTAAAATTACACGTATAGTGATATTACTCATTAACCATACATAATAAAGACCTAGGGACTTTTGATTTAAGGTCCTTGGTTTATGACCTTGAAATTGAGGTCAAGGTTATATGTAAATATGACGTTCTAGATTTTGACCACTGCTATTTCTTGATACAGGCCTTGGATGGTGTAAACTTCAAAAAAAACGCGTATGGTGTAATGGTGTGGTATATGGTGCAATGGTAGAAGGTGTATGGTGCTATGGTGTATGGTGTAAGGGGAATGGTTTAATGGTGTAACGTGCGATCGGGAATGGTGTGAATGAAGGTGTACGACATTTAAAACTAAGCAAAATATTGATAAGAACTGATTTTGAATTTTATACATTAATTTACAATATTGTGATCAAAATTCGTTTTTAAAAATAAATAAATAATTTTGTAGTCGCACGCTTTCTTTGAAATTAAATTGCATTATGGTGTAATGTGTAAGGTGTATGATGAAAAGGTGTAACGTGTATGGTGTAATGGCACAGGATGTATGGTGTAATGGTGTATAGTGAATGGTGTAATGGTGTATGGTGTTAGTGGGAAGTTTACACCATCCATAGACTGTATGTATACATGAAAAAGCCATGGGACTTTCTGCATTAGGTTGCAACTCATATGACCTTGGAAAAGTCAACTGAAAGTGAACTTGTGTAAACCGGAAGTAGCTATTTTTCGTACTTGTTTAATGTTAAAGTATATAGAACCATATATTTTTGGAATCAGTGTCATGTAAACTATCAAATAATACCGGAAATCAAATTTTCATACCGGAAGTAACAAATTATCTCCCTTATTTTAAACGAAAGAGTATTGGAACTATATATGTTTGGAATTAGTATACACTAAGCTATAACTTGACATTAGAAATGACATGTTCAACTGGATTTAAATTTTTTTTATATCAAATATAACTTTTTGGGTGGAAAGACCTTCAATTGTTCTTTGAACAATTGGTTTTTAATTGTTTTTTTTTTTGTCTTAGTTCTTTGATTTGTAAATAAGTCGAGTTCCCCTTGGTATTGTCTTACTGTTTATATAAACATAAATCGTGTCCTATTTTGATCAGTTTTGTACGAATAGAAGGAGAATTGTCACTGGTTTACTCTCTCCTGCGTGTTTAAAACAAAAACAATTGTAATAGAGTCAGGCTTATTAACAATAGGATACTCATATTTCTGACTGGAATAAATCTGATAATTTCTTTGAAAATTTGAGACAGCACAAGCATACTTGTTTGGATTCGTGATAGACGACACGAAGTTATTTTCTTTTGTATGTCCATTTTACTTTCTTGAAGTAAGGGAGATAACTCGCCTAACTAACGATGCACGTTATTTTTTTTTAATCCCGAATTCCGCTAGAGACGTGCAATTACGTATTCTTCGCCTTAACGAATATCATATTTTAGTTGTGCATTAAAACTACGTAAATTTTTATCATCAAACAATTTTGTAACCTTGAGACATGAACAAATACAAAACCATAGGTACAAATTATTCATTACTCTTTAGACTTAACCAAATACAAAACAATTGGTATATGCTAGTTCTTTAACAATGAGATATCATCAAATAAGAAACCATCGGTACATGTTAATTTTCAACCCTAGAATATCACTAAATACGGTTGTTTTCTCCACGTAAATTATCTAATCCTGAGACAAGCTTAAAGAAACACAATCATCAATACATGTTTATTCTCTAATCCTAAGAGATCACCTAATATAACAAAATAACTACATGTTATTTCTGTAATCCTAAAGCATGACCAATTACAAATCCATCGGTACCTAGTATTTCTCTTACCCCAGGACATGGCCAAATACAAAACTATCGGTATATATCAATTTGCAAGACTTAAGACATCTTGAAATGCAAAACCATCGGTACATGTTAGTTCTCTAATCCTAAGACATCACCTAATATAAAACAATAACTACACGTTATTTCTGTAATCCTAAAGCATGACCAATTACAAATCCATCGGTACCTAGTATTAGTCTTACCCCAGGACATTGCCAAATACAAAATAGAGAACTGTTGGTACATATTAATTTTTAAACCCTAGGATATTACCCAATACTAAATCATCGGTACAAGTAAATTCTACAACCCTTAAATATCATCAAATACAAAACCATTAGTTAATAATAATTATCTTACCCTTAAACTATACCACATACAACACCATGGGTACATGTTGAATATCTAATACTAGGATGTAACGTAAAACGTAATCATCGGTACATTTTATATTTCTTTCGCTCAGACATAACTAAATACAAAACCATTGGTACATGTTAACTGTCTAACTGTAAGACATGACCACATACAAAACAATTGGTACATGTATAGCTTTTTACCCTTAGACATCATCAAATATGAACCCATTTGTAATGTTAATTTTCTAACCATAAGACAGCACCAGATACAGGACCATCAGTACACGTTAATTCTCTAACCATAAGACATGACAAAATACTAAACCATTGGTACATTTAAGTTATCTTACCGAAAGACATCTACAGATACAAAATCATCGATTCATGTTTAATCGCTTACCCTAAAACATGTTCAAAACAAAACCTTCATTACAAGTTAATTCTCTAACAATGGAAGGATTGGAAATTGTAGAGGACTATTTATAATGTTAAAACAGGTTACTTCTACCAAATGGATATTCAACATGTTCAACCAAATGTGTATTTAATTAAATTATTTCTGAACTGAACACCTAGATATGCCGGTTTAGTTATGTAAGTGCTGGAACGATCTCTACTTTCAATAGTTTTGCTGTTTTAATTTACTGATAATATTCTTAGCACCTTTTATGTGTATTCATTAAAATAGATTCATGATTCATAATAAACATTATTAATACCCATATCCTTTGTTTTTCTATTAAATTGTTCGATGATAAATTGAGAAATCGGTAAGAAGGTTCAAAGTCTATCAAGCAAAGTTGATCTTAAACGGACATGCCTATCATTTTGGGTCCCTTTTTGTAATATAGCTCTCACCTTGCCTTAGTACTTATACATCCTTCCAATATTTAGCTTTAAGCCTTCCTCATAAAGGTGAATCAAGGAAATTGGGACGGATGCACCAATTTGCAAAATGTAATTTTAATTTTGTTTAATATAATAACAAATTAAAATTAAGATAAAAATAATAATAAAAAACAAATAATTTAAAAACAAAATTGATACATTTACAGAAAAAAAAACTATTTTTTTTTAGAAATAATTATAGAACATGTAGGAATTAAAAATTTTACAGCAAACAGTCAACACATGGTGGCAAATTATTTTTTTTTTGTGGGTCCAAGCTACTTAAAAAGCTGACCTGAGATAGATTTTCCTGGCCATGGTAAACCCATAAAAGCGCTTCGAACGTATGACATTTGCGTAGTGTTCATTCTATTTTCTACACAGTTTGGATAAACTGTGAATTAGTGCTCAAAATTAAAAAAAAAACTTCAGAAATTACATGCGGTAGAGTTGGGTAGATTTAGATCTGTGCAATACGACACACATTTACAAAGGATATAGTTCACACGGTAGTACACTGTTATGGTTGTGAAATATATATAAATTACAAATCAAATGTCTATAGCGTCATATTGATAATGTGATTCTTGAGGAATGTTTTTGTTTTTTTTTTTTTTTCTCAATTTAATTTTTGAATTTATTTTCCCATATTCCAGTTAACTATCTTTTCAGCAAGCCAGCTGAAAAAGGCGGCATATTGTTTTTGTAGCATATAATTTCTTAGAACTCTGTAAGAGCTGTCAAACCTTGAAATAGGTTGACATCTTAGGTGGTTATTTGATTCTCGCCTAGGAACATAAAATATAACATTTTTGAAATGTTTGTTTGCATTACATTTGCCATATTAACCACTACATACAGATAAACGTTGAAAATAGTAGGCAATCGGACGTGTTGCATTTTTTTTTTTTTTTTTTTTGTAAAGGGATTGAAATATTGCATATATATTGACGGAGGTTTATTATGGGGTAGTTATTACCTGTGAACGAGGACGAATCCGTATATTAATAACTATTTAAATACTGATTTTTATAAATTTCAAACTACAGTATATATTTCTTGCCGACATCATTTTAGTTGAAAAGTAACTATTATTAATTAGATATCCGGATTTGCACAACAAAGGGTTTGATAAAGTTTTGAATGAACTGTTTCTTCTCGATATAGTTTCTGATAAACTATATGGTAGTTCGTGCGCTGGAAAAATATATATCCAGATTAATTGAAATGTCTGAAAGTCTCAAATTTTAAAGACAGTATATAATCGACGAATGAAGATAATACATTGGAAGAAGTAAAGAAATAAGCATTTTATGAATACATTTTTCGAAGGCCCATTTTGTTTGCAACGACAAAAAATACAAATTATAGCATCAATCAGAAAATTTTATATCAATATTGTAGAAGTCATTATTCACAAAAGATTGGCTGTAGCATTAAACTTGTCACCTTTAACAGGCTATTAACGGAATCTTATAACAACTAGAGAACTGAGAATTATTTGGTATTATATTAAATTATATTATATTTTGGAATACTTGTTAAAATACAAGGTTACATCTATTTTATTAAAAAGTTTAAATGATTGAGTAATTTGATGTAATGCGCAGGATAATAAATGACGTTATTCACTCGAACATTTACCATGTCTGGTGTAAAAAAAACAAATCTTGTCCTGCTTTTTCGTGGAAAAAATAGACAAGACAGAATGTACCTGTGCCATCAAGAACTGACTTGATTTATTCAATTTTGTATCAATGAGTGAAGAAACAAACGAACTATTCATTAACGACTAAAAAATATACGTTCGATTACCGCTATGCCCTGTCCTTGATGCATATGACGTGTGTTAAGGTATTAAACCACTAATTCATAGCCCCGTTGCTTTCTATGTTAAATTCTGCAATTTCACACATTAATGGCTACTTTGTTTTAAGTTCAAATAAAGTGGCAGTCATTTCATGTCAAAACTATACCGTATCCTGACTTGTGCTGAAAAATTTAACATACCTTTAATTGCATATTAGAGTGTACTGGTTTCTGGAAGTTTGATAGTACAAAAACAGGTACTTCAGATCTGAACAACAGGGTAACTGTGCCCTCCTATTATAATTGTATATACTTTTTTATTATTCAAAATACATAGTCTAGTAGATTCAAGTAAGTGTGTTCAGTAAGCCATTTTTCTTTAACCAATTTCAAAGTTCTCTTTACAGTATGACCAAACACCAACTCAAAGGGACTAAAAGCAAGGGATTCTTGAACAGCCTCTCGAACCACAAAAAGCAGAAAGTGAACACAATCATACCAGTCCCGGTCAAATTGAAGACAAAAAGTTCTAATCATGTTCTTCAATGATGAAAACGTTTTAAGGCGCTTTGAGATTCTGGATGATAAGCACTTGACCTATACTGAGAAATTTCTAACTGGTAAACGACCTGCTGAAATAAACCTGACATGAAATTTGAACCCTGGTCGGACTGTATAGACTTAGGAGGTCCTACTAACGTGAAACATTTGATAAGAGCTTTGACAATAGTTGGTGTCTTGATATTCCTTATCGGAATAGCCTCAGGAAAGCGAGTGGATGTACACATGATCGTCAATAAATACTCATTTCCAGTCTTGGTATTCGGTAAAGGTCCAACGCAATCAATGAGTACTCGGCTGAAAGGTTCTTCAAAAGCTTGAATTAGCCGAAGTGGTGCTGGTGGTATTTTCTGGTTAGGCTTACCAACAACCTGGCATCTATGGCATAATTTGCAGTATTCTGTGACATCATTTCTAAATCTGGGCGAGTGAAAATGCAGCAAGATCTAAAGGCAAGTCTTCCTTGTACCCAAATGTCCAGCCAAGGGGTGTCATGGGCAAGACCAATAATGTCTTGCCTATGGACTTTAGGCACCACCACTTGGTATACCACTCTTCATTCCTCCTCTGGGGTAGCATCAGGAGGCCTCTACGTCCTCATTAAAATGCCTTCTTGATGATAGTAACATTCTGCCATTTTGTCTGCTTCTTCCAGTGGATGAGCCCTCTTGTGAAGCTGAAAAATCTCAGGGTCCTTATTTTGTTCTTTTAACACATTTCCTTTTATCTAATGAATGGCCATTCACGTCTGCCAATAGCATAATTACATGCTTGTTTGTACTATGTGTTTTTACTTTGGCATTTTTTGAGCTACCGGGACTTTCGATGTCAGTAAGGAAAGTGTCAGAAAGGTCCATGTAATAAAACTGATCTTCTTGTAAATCCTCATTTTGTTGTTTTCTTGCCATCGCCCTAGTAACAACACAAGCTGGATACAGTTCAACATCATCATCCAGTGATTTAACATCCACCACCGGTTTACTGGTAATATGTTGGTTCAGCAACTACTTTGTTCCTAGCTAGATCATTTCCTAGCAATCATTAAACACCCTCGACAGGGAGATTAAGACGAAGACCCTCACAACAACTGGTCCAGTAATAAAATCTTCAGATAAATACGATGGAGGGGAACATCTATACAACCTAGCTCCATACCTTGTAACAAAACGGAGGCACCAACAAAAGTCTTCTCGGACAAAAGCAACACACCTTCTAGCAATAAAGTCTGAGAAGCTCCAGTGTACAAGCACTGGACTTGAGCTTATTATATCTTTCATTCTTCTTCTAGAGTCTAAAACGATCAGTCATCAGGTGACCATTTTTCTTGCAATAAGCACAAGTTAGTGACTTCTTCTCAAAAGTATCAAATTTTGGACTAGACATATTATAACTAGACTGACTCTTATTCTGTGTAACAGGCTTACTACAGTCCTTGGATGGTGTAAACTTCCCACTAACACCACCCATCATTACACCATTCACCATACACCATTACACCATACACCCTGTGCCATTACACCATACACGTTACACCTTTGCACCATACAACTTACACATTACACATTAATGCAATTTAATTTCAAAGAAAGCGTGCGACTACAAAAATAATTTATTTATTTTAAAAAACGAATTTTAATCACAATATTGTAAATTAATGTATAAAATTAATAATCAGTTCTTATCAATATTTTGCATAGTTTTAAATGTCATACACCATTCATTCACACCATTCCCGATCGCACGTTACACCATTAAACCATTCTCTTACACCATACACCATAGCACCATACACCTTCTACCACTGCACCATATGCCATACACCATTACACTATACATGTTTTTTTGGGAAGTTTACACCATCCAAGGGCTGTATCAGTACGCTCAGTATTTTGTTTTTTGTAATTTTGACCTTTGAAACTTCTTTTATGTGAAAGGGTATAATTATCGGAAATAACAGCTGCATCTTGCAATGTCTGAACAGTTTTCTCATCTAAATGTATTTTTAAGTTTAAATGAACACACTGCTTGAACTCTTCTAATAACATTAACTGTCTTACTTTATTTCAAAACTGTTATCTTTATTCTTTGACGTAAACCATTTATCAAATAGATCTTCTTTTTCCATAGCAAATTCTAAAATAACATAGGCTTGTGAATCAAACCTTTTATTAGACCTAAATTTCTGTCTATACGCTTCTGGCACTAGCTCATAAGCTTTCAAAACTTCCTGTTTTTCAGTGTCATAATCAGAACTTTTTTCTGACGAAAGTGCTGAGTAAATTTCAACGGCCTTGCCCTCAAAAATACTTTGCAGCATTGTAGTCCAAAAAGGCTTTGGCCATTTCAAATTTTGAGCAATTTTCTCAAACTGTGGAAAAAATTTACTAAAACGTATTTTTTTGGCTGCATCAAAATGTTCTAATTTTGACTCTACTTTAGTGTTGCTTTCTACTTTGACCATTTCTGTCTTAATTTTTGCCATCTCTAACCTCATTTCAAGTTCTGCCTGTCTTTCTTCTATTTCCAACTGTTTTAATTTTAATTCATGTTCTAATTCAAGCTGTTTTAATTTGATAGCATCAACGTTTTCTACCTTAAGTTCAAGAGACTCTTCACCAAAAATATTTAAATCATCTAAATTGTATATTACCAAATTTTTTATAATTTGTTTTCTCATAGATATTCTTAAATCAATTTTTAGATGTTTAGCAAGCAGCATTGATTCTTCTTTCTTTAGTTTATCAAACTATTCCAGGTCTGGCGTTTTTAAAAATTTACTAGCATCAAACGCCATTTTGTTGAATTTTATTGGCTAATTCTAATACAATAAAAATACTGAAAAAAAAAAAAAAAAATTTGATATTAACGTTATCCCGGACGCGTTCCCAATTTCTGTTACGGCCAGAAATCATCTTTAAAGTGTAGCCAACAAAAGACAAAAATCAATAACAAAATTTAACAAGATTTATTATACAATTTTACAAGAAATATTATACAAATTGAACTGTCAACTTAACTGTTAAAATATATGCCCGATCCTTTGTCATTCCTTTATCCGGAATTCTTCTCTTTACTGTTACGGGTATCCAAACAGAATAGTATGTCCAATAAGTCACAATCTAGTATGATGTTCGTAAATAAAAATGTCAATGTAACAACTTTAGAGAAATTTTGAGAATATTAATGTCTAATCATGTCTAAGTCTAAGTTTAGTGTCTGTATATATATAGTTGTCACGGAAATCTCTAGAACACTGTAGAACTGGAAACTCCTAGAAAACTTTTGAACGGAAACTTCAAGAATACACATTGTAGATTATGATAATTCCAGAATCATTATGTAAGTCAATTAGAAAGTTCTTATCATTCCATCAGTATCTATGATTGTTCCAGTCATTTATAAACTGCACAGTTATAACATTATTTTGTAAACAACTATAAATATTATGCAGCCATATTATACATGTTGAAAGGCCACACAAAACATATTAGGCCAAGATAAATAAATATAATAATCACAATATCATAACAATTCTCATTAGTATTATTTACAGCCGCTGATAACCACCTTGTCCTTGGACTTGTCTAGCAGGTGTGAGACATGTGGTATATTAATACAATATCATAATGTACGTTATACAGTCAATGATGTCAAGGTCATCTTGGTGGCATGGCTTTATCATTATCAATAAAACACTTTTTGATCAGTTCGTACTAAGTATTTGTTTTCCTTGCAATAAAGGAGCAATGAATAATTAGAATTGGAATGAAGTATGCTTCATAAATGATAAAACATTGAATGATGTGTAAATTATCGAATTAGAATAAAATAAAAATTATATTTATATATACTCGAATACATTTTAAAAAAGAAGCTAGAATTAGTACTGTTTACGACCAATGAAACTTAGCAAATGTGATACTCAAAGGTATACGAAAAAAAAAGTCGAGTCCTATCTCTCATTAGTTACTTGTTCTTTTTTAACCAAGTAATAAAAATCCAATAGACCGATCCAACATTTTCTTTCTGTCATTAATCGATTAAATGAAGTAACTGATTTAAAATTATGTCGTATGATGTATCAAAGCCTCATTCATTTTTCTTCCATTGTTATAACGATGCAGTATGTTTGAAAACTATGACATAATTTTGATCGGAATGATGATAAATCTCTTGACTTGTACTTGATGTGGTATACAGTCGTCGAAATTAACGTTTGCATTAACAGTCGTGACTACAACATTATACATCCGACCTATCTCCAATTAGATAAAGACGAAAATAAGATCATTCATATAGATATAAGGAATGGTGCACGGTACATGTATATATCTCAATCGTGCCACATATATTTTATCTCTTCTCTTGTTATAAAAGAGAAATTTGTTTTGATAAAACAGGATATATCTCACCACGGAGTAAGTAAATATGACTTCCTCTGAAATGTACTCAATAAACTCCTTCCTACTGAAATGATACTATTAGGATGTATATTGTGGGGTAGCTTTTCGCTATAGACAAGTGAAATAAATTTGAGAATGGAAACGGGGAATGTGTCAATAAGAAAACAACCTAAAGAGCAGAAAATAGCCCTAGGCCACCAATTGGTCTTCAACACAGCGAGAAAATCAATCCCGAACCCGGAGACGGACTTCAGCTGGCCCCTAAACAAAAATATGTATACTTCTTTAATAATTGTATGTACCTCCGAAGGTGAATGGCTTTATCATCTGTTTTTATCATCGCAGACAGGTAAGGTTTATATTCAATAAAAACCTTCCTACTAAAATGATTCTATAAGCATGTATATTTTTGGGTAAACTCTTTTAACAAATCGTTTCGCTATAGCCAAGTGAAAGACTACTTCTTTAATAACTGTGTGTCCCCTCTAAAGGTAAATGGCTTTCTCATCTGTTCTTAAAATCGTACATAGTTGATGTTCATTAATCAGGAAAAAATACTCTTCTGAAAGACCTCAACGAAGAAAGTGTATTGATTGTTGTCATCTACTTGTCCAGTTACAAATATCTGATGAACATGCAGGATGGAAATAATTTTAACATATTTTAAGGCGGGCTTAAAAATTATTTGACTTTGATAAAGTGCGGGACATTTTGAATGTTACTTCAAAGTAGAAAATGAGGACATCTTGGCTTGGCAGATGACTTGTAGCTTTAAAATAACGCATCTGTGGATCTGTCAAAGCGTTTAAGCAAGAGTTTTTATCGTGAACGTAGAATAATCATGGCAATTTCCCCACACCAGACATCAAATATAATGTGTTTTTTTTTTCGATTAAACGTGGCTACGTAATAATACACATATATATATTCATATCTACTCTAAATATCAACACATCAATGTTAAATCTGCAAATTTGCGGAAGCAAATATTTGTTCTTCCCTCGCCGGGATTCGAACTCATGCTATTGGGATATCGAGACAACTCCGCCTGCACTGTGTCCATCGCTCTAGCCCACTCGGCCACCTACGCTGAACTAAATAATTCAGCTTTCGGTGACCTAGTGTTACCTTTCCTCGTCAGAAGAATCTAGGGTTGTAAAACAGTACATGATGTATTACATGTATTCGGCATGAAAATGGAATTGATTGCAGATTAGCTAAATATCTATCGTAAAGGATCGTAAGATACAGTCACATTACGTCTAAACAAGTGCCAACTCTACGACAGATCCTTCCATTGGATCACCAGTGAAGGTGATACACGGCAGAAAATACATTTTATATTCATAACTACTGTAAATATCAGCACAACAATGTTAAATCTGCAGATTTGCGATAGAAAATTTGTGTTTTTCCCTCGCCGGGATTCGAACTATATATATAAGAAGATGTGGTAGGGGTGCCAAATAAGACAACTATCCATCCAAGTCACAATGTGTGAAAAGTACACAATTATAGGTCAAAGTACGGTTTTCAACACAAAGCCTTGGCTCACACCGAACAGCAAGCTATAAAGGGCCCCAAAACGACTAGTGTAAAACTAGTATATATACATGTGTAACAATTGAACCTGTATTTGTTCACTAACAGTTTCAGAATAAGCTGATGAAATCTAGTACTTGATTGACTAAATGATATACCTATTGGAAGTGGATTAAGCTCCACACGGCATTTTTTTGTTTAAATATAAAATCATCAAATATTTATGAAAATATTTTGAAATTGTATAAATCGGTTGTACTAAATAATATATGCATTTTGATACCAGATAACATTTATCTAGTCATATTAATAAAAAAAAAGGGTGATGTGGTATGATTACCAATGAGAAAACTATCCAGTATGGTCAAATGAGGAGGATGTATGGAAACACCTTTAGGTCCCCTTACGGTAAATATACGCATGCGACAATGAACCAAAATAATAAAATAGAGCTAAAGTAAGATTTGAAGGCCCCGGAATGACAAATGTGAAACAATTTATTAGAGAAAAATTAATGTTCGTTTTAAGCTTAAAAAAGCAATAAACGATAAATAAATATGGACGAATACAACAATTGAGTGATCATGTTCTATGGGTTGAAGATCACCCGTTTTTACTGTAAGGTCAGTAGGTCAAAGTTAACTGCATATCATCACTCGACGGACATAAAATATTGCCAAATGTTTTGTGTTCTAATGACTTGTTTGAACCATATTCCCAACCAACCGACACCAAACGCAACTTTCATTAGCCCTTGGACAGAACAAGACCTGTGATAATGTAAAAGTCTTTATCACTGTTGCTATTAAAACACTGAGTCTTGGTAAAAACTTCCCGTTTCTGGACTTTATGACTAAAACCATTATCAAGATGAAAAATGCCAGGGTGAAAGATGAATTTTACATCGCTGAAGATATAAACGGTTGTTCTTAATGGCTACACGAGCGTAATTATTCGCAAAGAATTTTCCATAAAGTACCAGTGGTGTTCCATATTGTATTTCTCAAAGACTAAACAAAATAAGAAAAAACGGCTAGCAGTTTCTGTTACCGGAAATGTCAGTGTTGCTTAACAACCAAAAACATATATAGGGTCATGCGGGAAAAATTGAATTTAAATACAGTTGAAAAACATTGTCTATTTTTTTTTTTTTTTTTTTAATGAAAAAGACAGATTTTAAATGGCCCCGACGTACAGATATTGAATATATTTTCTATACTTTGTAAATTTGTTAATTTTTTTTTTTAGATTTTTTAAACCTCAATGGATAAGCTTTCGATTAAAAGTTATTCCAATCCTGTATCATCTAATCAGAAGTCGTACAAGATGTATTATGAGTACCATCTAAAAAAAATGCCGGTAAAATATAAAAAAAATTGTCGGTAAAATGTTAACAAATAATAGTGCTCTTGTAACCTATACGGTAATGCAAATATGTTGCTATAATTAAGCGCACGGACCAAATGAAGCGCAAGCGTCTGTCAAGCTCATATTACAACATTATCTCACAACTCTCTGAATTTTTACAATTATCTTTTGGGCGTCTTTTTTGAGCAAATACGGTACTGTTCAAAAGGACAAGAAGATAATGTCTATTTACTGTCCTCATTTTTTAAGGTCATCCTGCACTGGTCATATTGCCGACATCACTGTTCTGATATGGAAAAATTACATAGAATTTTGAAGAATGGCTTTAAATGAAATCATTTCATGAACAAATACGTCTTTGAAACATACTATAGTTTCTACAAATTTCGAATATATGGAAATATTACTACTTTAATTGGTAGGAAAAACTATTCTTTACTACAATATTTAATGCCAAGTTTATTTTTTCACTTTGTAATTCAACTCATTTATTGGTGTTTGTTTAGGGCCTCTTTTAGCCAAATTTCACTAAATTTGATGTTTGCTAGAATAGCGACTAATTCACAATCATTATGTTTAAAAACCAAACTGTATCTCAAAATTCTATATATATATACATGCTTGTTCAAATAGAAACTGTAGATATCTCAAAAACGTTCTATTTTCTTTATACTGTGTCGACATTCGAGCTAACCGTAGTTTCAGATATGTAAATCAATACAAATAGGAAACAGACTACAGCTTGATTTCACTCTGATGAAAAGTTCATTTGACCCCATAATTTACTGTTTCGTATTTTTTCCTAGCAAAATGACTATGTTTAACATTTTTAAACGCCTTATTAAAAAAAAATGTCATTTTCCTATAGGTTACAAGAGCGCAATTATTCGAAATGCATTTTCCATCAGCTACCAGTAGTAGTGTAGAAACGCCGATTCCGCCACACTTCCAATCACGCATGCGTACATTTGAAGGACTGGAAGGTATGTAGATACGTTTTTGAAGTGAGTCAAAGTACACTTATTCATAACATTTCAGAGGCGTTGAAGATGCAACTAGTACTTCGAGTGGAGTTGGTAAGAACGAACCCTGCAACGGGTGATAATACTTACGTTATTCCCTATTTTACATCAACCGTAGTGACCATTACCGAAGCAACCGACCTTGAGTTGAAATTAACAGAGATGATTGAAAAGGTGAAAGAAAACATGGCAAAATACATACGTTAAGGTAGTGGTTGGACTTTTGTTCACATTGAGAAATTAGAAATTCAATTTACTAAATTTACACCACTTAAGGAAGTTTGTACATACTTCTTCCAACTAAACTCGCTCAAACGAAGGCTATAATAAATGTACAAAACAAAGACGATAAGTGTTTTCATTGGACTGTGTTGGCATTACGTTTCATTATGAAGAAGTGAATCAAAAAGTACTTATCGTGTAGGTCAATACAAGCGATGGGAAAACGACCTTAATTTTGACGGCATTGAATTTCCAGTGTCATTAAAATCTATTAACAAATTTGAAAGACGGAATACAGACCTTAACATTAATGTGCTTGGTTATAGCGGTGTAGAGATAGATGAGAATGATGAAGAAAAATTACAAATGTACCGCTTATGAATTTAGAAGAACACCAGCACGAAAGACATCGACCTTTTGTTTTTAACTAGGACTGGTAAAGAACACTACTGTTGTATTAAAAGTTTGTCACGTCTTTTAAGTGCTCAGGTGACAAAAACCGGTCATAAACAGTTTTTTTGTCGTTTTTTTTTTTTAAGTTTAAGCCACTTTTTCAAAACAGGACATTTTAAATGAACACATGGAGTATTGCAATCAGAAGGATCCAGTGAAATCGAGATGATGCCAGATGAAGGTCATCGTATTTATTTTAAAAATTACAACCGTAAAATGCTTGTACCTGCAGTTATTTATGTTGATTTCGAATGTTATTTAAACAACATTGATACTTGTCAACCTAACGCATCAAAACCTTACACGAATGCTTATGAACGACTTACACCTTCAGATTTTTATTATCCAGTTGTTTATACACATAAGGAAACTAAAGAAGGACTACTGTGCTATGAGGAAGAGGTGGCTAAAAGTTTGTGGAATGTATGGAAGAAGAAGTGAAAGACATTGCAGACATGTACCAAGATGAAAAAGATATGGTGATGACAAAAAGATGATAGATATAAGAAGATGTGGTATGAGTGCCAATGAGACAACTCTCCATCCAAGTCAAAATTTATAAAAGTAAACCATTATAGGTCAAAGTAAGGTCTTCAACACTGAGCCTTGGCTCACACCGAACAGCAAGCTATAAAGGGCCCCAAAAATTACTAGTGAAAAATCATTCAAACCGGAAAACCAACGGTCTAATCTATATAAAAAACGAGAAACGAGAAACACTTATGAACCACATCAACAAACGACAACTAATGAACATCAGATTCCTGACTTAGGACAGGTGCAAACAATTGCAGCGGGTTTAAACGTTTTAATGGTACCAAACTTTTACCCTTATCTGAAACAATAGTGTAACATCACAACATAGAAAGACACACACTATAAAATATCAATTGAAATGGCTTAACTCAATCAAAAGACATATTAACACCAATGAACATACACTGAACAAATAAATTTGATCTATGATACAATGTAAATACAAAATAGATAAACTAAGGGAAGAATAATAAAAGTAACATGTTATACCGCTGTGAAATGTTAAACAATTTAAGAAAAACAATATGCTTGACAAAAATATTAGCCATTTGCAATTACTTTAAACACAGGTAAATGAAAATAATTTTGTTGTTAGGTATACGTGTACAGTTCAAATAGAGAAATAGAGGAAATATTTATAAATAATTTTGATGTTCATAGTACGAAGTGAAAATTTATAGTAATTACCAAACACTTATCAAAGCTGGTATATAGACCAGATATAATCCTGAATAACATTAAATAACAAAACAAAAAAAATTACAATTAGTATCAACAGGTCAAATAAACAAGAAAGTACGGTTTGAGAGTACTCGCAGTTACTGACAGCTAGTTAAAAGCCAAGAACAATTAATAATAAAAAATCATGCATCAGAGACTAAAATCAACTAAAACACATCCCAGGATTTAGTAGTTTAACGTCATGGACAGTCAAAGAAGACATGACTTGTGCAATGCCAAAAATAAATGTATCGACAGGCAGTAGGATAGTTAGGAGTTAACCTCTTTATAGATCAAAATGAACGTGGGTTTGTCTTTATACACCCCGTTTGAAAAAGAAAACAAATTAAGTTAAGTTTTAATTTTGCTGATGACAAAATCGATATTAGTGCCAATGAAAACTATATTCAAAGATCTAATTACAACATTGGTAAGATAACCTTTACTAATACGTTTGTTTAAAGGTTCGATGAGTTTACACGGATCACATAGTGATTTCCGCGCTTTAAGTACAATATTACAGTAAAATTTAGGATGTGAAATACCGTTTTTAATCAGTTTTAATACAGCCAAATTTACTATCAAATCTTTGTATCTTTGAAAGAATTTAGTAAAAGTTTTACGTAATTTATGGTAACGAAATCCCTGACTTAATAATTTACCAGTGGTGTATTGATTACGTTCGTTAAAATCTATGACATCACTACACACACGGGCATAACGAACGAGTTGGGATATATAAACACCGTATGATGGAGCCAAAGGAACATCGCCGTCTAAAAAAGGAAAATTAACAATAGGGAATGAAAAGTCGTCTCTTTTGTCGTAAATTTTAGTATGGAGTTTTCCTTTAGAGATTGAAATGTCCAAATCTAGAAAAGGACAACTACTGCTGTTTATGTTAGATTTAGTTAAAGTAAGTTCTTTTGGGTAAATTTCGGTAGTATATTTAGAGAACTCTGGATTATTTAACGAAAATATATCATCTAGATAACGGAAGGTATTGTTGAATGTATCAACCAAATGTAACAATGACGTGTCTTTACTGAGTTTGGTCATAAACTGAGATTCATAGCAATACAGGAATAAATCTGCTATTAAAGTGGCGCAGTTAGTGCCCATAGGAATACCTACTACTTGTCGATACACTTTATCGCCGAAACGTACATATATATTGTTCAGGAGAAAATTTAAAGCTTCAATCATATCTTCACATTTCCAGTAAGTATATCTAGCATACTTTCCTTTTTCGTTACAGAAAAAGGCTTTAAACGAGTTACAGCAAATAAATTTGTAATGAAATTTTTTTAAAGACCATTTAATGGGGTACCCAACACTATACACAAAAAAAAAAAAAAAACTGTCGTTTAATTTTTCCTGTTTTTATCCCATTGATAAACTAGGCCAAGCTAAACATCTCATAAAATTTTCGGAAGATTTGAACCATACGTTTAAAAGATTTGGCAACTCGAATATGGCATCTTTTACATGCTAATATCAGCCAAATTTGGAAGTTTCAGAAATATGGGTATAGGGGTATATATGTTAAAAAAATTAAAATTGACAATAGCATAGTTAATAGTGAAATCTGAGGCGAATTTTAGTTCACCTACTCCCTTTACTTGTATTTTTCTTATTCTGGATTTTTAATTTTTGTCCGAATTAAAAAAAAGGGGGTCTAAGATTCAGCCCCCAAAAGTGAATATAATGGGTCAAGTATTTGAAGACGAAATTTAAAAAAAAAAAAAAATATGTCGTTTAATTTTTTTTAAACTAACCATTTGTAGTGCTATATCAGTTTGTTATTTTTGCAAAAAAATTATAAATTTTTAACCACCAGATTTTTTTCAATTATAGTTTTTTATAATACCACCACCCACAATAAATAAAAGCAAGTTCCATTCTGATAATATATTTGGGGCATAGTTTTCTTGTCTTTTGACCTAGGGCTTAGATATTTTGCATGTTGAAGTAGCATCATGAGATAGAGTGTCACATATCATGATGACTTTCATGTGACCTTGAAATTTGACCTCAAGGTCAAATAAATGTATTTTTGATAGAAAACAAGGCAATATAATTTTTTTTTTTTTGACCTAGGTCTTGCATCTTTTGTATGAGGATGTATCATAATGAGATGGAGTGTCCTGTGTTGTGATGATCTGCATGTGACCTTAAATTTGACCTCAAGGTCAATTTTATTTTTTACTATAAACACTTTACCATGCCTTGTTGTCTTTTGACCTTGGTCTTAGATCTTTGGTATGTAGATGTATCATCATCAGGTAATGTGTCTTGCACCATGATGACCTTTATGTGATCTTGAAATTTGACCATGAGGTCAACTTAATGTAGTTTTTTGCATGAAAATGACCAGGTCATGACTTTTGACCTAGGTCTTACATCTTTGGCATATATGGATGTATTATCATGAAATGGTGTGTTCCTTGCAAATTTGACCACCATGAGACTTTAAAGTTTGGTTCATTTTATTTTAGTAGCTTCAGATAAATGATTTTTGAAATATTTATTTCATAGGGTACAATATCCAACCACTTGTATGTTTGACTTTGGCGGTCATTTTTTGGCAGATAAAAATGGCAAATTATTTATGTTTCAGTGTCAATTGATCTGGGCCTATAACTCAAAATATGAAATTATAATGCAGGGAATCAAAATTTCATAGAACTTTGTAATATACACTTATTGCATTCTTACCACCTTCCAAGTTTCATTAAATTCTGTTGCGCGGTTTTTAAGGAGTTGAACAAACAAGAATAGGATAGACAAATGGACAGACTGAAACATCGTATCCTTGGCAACTTCATTGTGTTGGGAGAATAATAAAACAAGTATCAGGGTAGACACAGTCAGGTTATAGGAAAACACAGACATATATTTATTTTTTGGCCATACAAAAAATTCATTCCTCAGTCTGACAGTAGTTCTGAATGCATTTCACACTCTTTGGTGGTATCTTATGGTCCTGTAAGACAAATTTCAATCCATTTACATCTCGTACAGATGCCAGTTTGAGGTGTTTTAACGATATACCATCTTTTGCTAGTTGCATGCAAACTGGCCTTGAAACATTTTTATTACTTAGTAAGTCAGAGTAGGAGTCCATGCAATTGTGGTATAAAATCGAAAATACATCATCATATTTCACTAGTGAGGTAAATTTACTGTCGTATAATGTTTTTAATGATTCCACATCCTCTATTACATTGTTGGCAGAGTAATTTTCTCCTACAAACTGTTTGACAAGAGTCTGCTGCTTAAAATTTTCTACATCATTTTTTGGAATATATTTCCTAGCCACTTTCTTTGTGTCAATAAAACCTTTCACGGTTTCACAAAATGTCTTTCAATTTGTTAACAATTACAGGAATGTCAAAGTTACAAATGTTATGAACTAGTATATTTGGCTGGTTCTGTTCCTTTAAAAATGTATAAAATCAAATAGGGCTTTATGTAGTATCACAGGTTCAACTATTTCTCCTCGAACATACATTTTATTTGTTCACTGGCTGTATGTTATACCAGTAATCTTACTGGCCTCGAACTGAATGTCCACTCTTGGGAAGACATATCTGTTAAAACTATTTGAATTTGACTTAGCTGCTATCTGAATTATTGTCGCTATTCCTGCCCAAGCCTGTTTTCTGAATTTCTGTGGTTTGCTCAGGGTCCTGTTGAAGATCAAATTCCATTTTAGATCCATAGGTTTTTCCTTCTCTTACCAGATGTTTACGCTCATTCTTATTGCGGTTTCTTTTCTTTTGTATACGGCCAACTTTATATTCCTTTGAATTCTTCTTTTCTTTTCTTTTTTCCATTTTTTTATCTCTTACTGAAGGAATTGCCATTGTAAATTCTCCTGGAGAGAGATTTGCTGCTTCATTGATCTAAAAAAATGCAACATAATTCAAATGTAATACATATATGCATTAAGATATTAAAAATCAAGAAAATCAAGGCTTTGAACTAGCTGTCAGTAATTGCAATGTTACATATTTGTTTTTCATTTATTTATTTTTACATTGATTTGGCCGTTATTTTTCTTGTTTGAATTGTGTTGAATGTTGTACTTTGACATATGTATAATTGGTTTCCTTTTACAAATTGTGACTTGGATGGAAGAGGTGTCTCATTGGCACTCATACCACATCTTTTTATAATTATACATAAATTTGTGAATTGGGGCCTTTTGTAGCTTACTATGTCATATAAGAATTGCTCATTGTTAAAGGCCTTACTGTGACCCATAGCTGTTAATTTCTGTGTCATTTGGTCTCTTGTGTAGAGTTGTCTTATTGGTAATCATACAACATATATTCATTGTTGCTTAAGAATGTGAACTGACATGCAAATATCATATACAAATTACCTTGATTTAGGTGCCTTTACAGATACAAGCTGGTTAAAGCTTTCATTTGACTGTGTAGATCCAAGCTCATTTAAAGAATTACTCCAACCAATCATTTTTTGCACTACATTATTCAATTCAACCTTTAATCCTTCAGACTTGAGTGGTTTCCCATTTGGTAAACTTTTATACCTAAAATGGAGTTGAATAAAATGAAAATAAAATTTACATTTCAAATTTTTATTTGCACAAAACACTTAGCCTGAAACTTTAGTGTTAATATTTAGTATAAGTTTATGTTCAATATTTCTGTACATGGGCGGATCAAGAAATTTTAAAATAGGGGCAGGAGTTGTTAAGAAAAAAGGGGAGTTCTTAGAACAAAAAGAGGGTGCAGCTTGATACTACCGCAGAGGTCGAACCCTGAACAGTTGGGCCAAGTATGGACACAACATTCAAGCTTGATACAGCTCTGAATTTGGATTGTGATTAATATTTGACACAGCATAGGTTTCTGACACAAAATGAATGTAGTCTAAGAACTTAAAATTTTAAATTGGACATTTACCTATTAAGGTCAAATATCCAAAATCTAAATACATGGTTAGATTTAGCATATCAAAGAACCCCATATATTCAATTTTGTTGAAATCAAAAGTTTAATTTTTGACCCTTTTGACCTTAATGTAGACCAATTAGAAAACGGGACCAAAAATTAAAAATCTAAATACAAGGTTAGATTCCGCATACCAAAGAACCCTAATAATTCAATTTTTGATGAAATCAAACAAAGTTTAATTTGGACCCTTTGGACCTCAATGTGGGCCAATTTAAATGGGTCTCAAGATCCAAAAACTTAATACATGGTTAGATTCAGCATATGAAAGAACCCCATATATTAATTTTTTGTTGAAATCAAACAAAGTTTAATTTTGGACCCCAATTTGGACCAACTTGAAAACTGGGCCCATAATCAAAAATCTAAATACATGTTTAGATTCAGCATATCAAAGAACCCCATCAATTCAATTTTTGTTAAAAACAAACAAAGTTTAATTTTGGACCCTTTGGACCTTAATGTAGATCAATTTGAAAACGGGACCAAAATTAAGAATCTAAATACACAGTTAGATTCGGCATATCAAAGAACCACTATAATTCAATTTTTGATTAAATCAAACAAAGTTTAATTTTTGAGCCTTTGTGTGCACCAATTCAAAAACCGGACCAAATTCCAAAAACTTAATACACTTTTAGATTCAGCATTTTAAGGAATCAATTTTTAGGATTGACATATGTATAATTGGTTTCTTTTTACAAATTGTGACTTGGATGGAAGAGGTGTCTCATTGGCACTCATACCACATCTTCTTATATCTATTAATTCTTTGAGAAATAAGACAATACAGAAAATAATATGTTGTCAATACCAGTATAGAAGATCTTACGCAAATTTTTCTGGATCTTGATGATAGCTACACCAGTCAGCATCTTTACAATTTTCATGTGATCCCAAAATATGTGGTACAATTCTTTGCAGCCCAATCTTAATGTCATCTTCATTGTCACCTCCTTAATGGAATACATAAAGCACCTCAATATATATTGTTTTGTTTCATCCTTTTGCAATTCCTTGTAACTACAAAATAAGAAACAAATAATTAATTTAAAATTTTTTTAAAAGTCTTCTTTTTTTATTGCTTATCTGTCTATATTATTGAGGAGCAAGCACCCTTCAGACTTTTTGGACATGGATGAAATCTTCAATCATGGATTCATGCATCTGTCTTTTAATTTTCAGAAAAAAGGGTCCTAGTTTCTATTTTTTAAGTCCTGCCTTTCTATTCTAAACTTCATATAGCCTCACTAAAACTATTTGGTCGTTCCATAAGCCATGAAGATTACTCATATATATATACTAATAGTTCTTTCAATTTTCAATGTAATATTTGTGAATTCAGATAACACAAAGATCTTTATATGTCTTTGAACAAAACAAAATTGAAATTTCATTGTAATGGTTTTTTTAGATTTAGTAATCATGACAGAACAATATAATACAAGCATATTTTTTTTTTTTTTTTTGGAAAATAGTGATAGCTGTTATATTCTGCCTCATTTAATTACATGTAGCTAATGTAAATAAAGCAACTAAAATAAATATAAACTGGATTTTTACATGACATTGGTCATGTTATATCATTAACAACAAAATTAATTGATTCTTTGTCCTAAAATCCAGGTTTCCTGTGAAAATCACAAAATATTCACCTTTCAAATTTGAAAGTATTGTTGAAATAAGAGTTATTTCCCTTTATATGATATTTTCAATGCATTTTGGGGAACTCATTACATGAAATTGTATTTCAAATTTTTTTATTTTGAATATGAAACATACCATTAATTTCACATTCATCATCTTTTAATCTGTGGGCCATAGACACCGCCAAATCTGCCTCCATGGATTTACTAGAGCCATGCCAATTCAACTGACACTCATGCTCCGGAACATTCTCT
Organism: Mytilus coruscus; assembly: GCA_017311375.1. NCBI lineage: Eukaryota > Metazoa > Mollusca > Bivalvia > Mytilida > Mytilidae > Mytilus > Mytilus coruscus. The sequence continues at coordinate 79,787,583 of CM029603.1, read as the reverse complement.
TTTCTATTTAGATGGAATTCACAAGTCTTACAAGTCTTACTTCTTAAATCAAAGGACAAAACCTTTCCTGTCTCCTTTCCAATAAAAGTTGCATGTCCTGCAAGAATTAAAGTAAAAGGTATTACATACATGATGCAATGATAAACAGTTTAGTAAATATTTTTTTGAAGTTTGGTTTCAATTTGTTTAGGGGTGTAAGATAATGGATATTTTAATGAAAGGCTAACAGATGTAATGTTACAGATTAATATGACGGACAGATACTGATAAAGAGCCTGTAGTTCTGTGGTTGTTGTTAGTTTATATCTGCCATATTTTCTTCATAAATTATTTTGTTATTAAATACGCCGTTAGTTTTTTCATTTTAATTGTTTGGTATATTTCAAGTTGGATATAAGTTTTTATCATTGTTGAAGGTTTTATAGTTGTCTAGCTATAATTGCCTACTTCCAATTCATTTGAGCTCTGGTGGACAGTTGAGTCACTGGCAATCATGTAACACATCTTACTTCTATAATGTATGCAAAATGATGGCAAAAGCTCACCTATTTGCTATAATTGAACCAGGTAAGTTAAAGAGATCTAGCCTAGGGATTGAATAAAAATAAGTATGGGAAGACATTTCTTTAACTACAGCTTCTTACATGTCTTATATCAAACTAAATAGTGAAATTAATTCTTTGTCGAATTAAGTTATTTATATTAATAATTGATTCAGCAAAATTTAACAAAATACAGTAATTAAATCATGAATGTCAGACATTAAATTATATAATATGAATGCTGTGTATTTACCTGTATTACTATTATAATTCCAACCGGAGCCTCTCTTTTGCCAGCCACCGTCAAAACTTGCTTTAATCTAGAAAAGATTGCATTTCTTATAAAAAAAAGTCCTAGCAAGTTTTTTTATAGATTGACCTTAAACATTTACCTTCACCTTTAGGATACCTAGTTTTGTAGTAAGCTACAAATACATTATTAAGAACACAAACAAATCTTTTGGATGCATATGTATGCAGAAACAAACATTTGCAGTGACTGCAAACCAAATACACAATTAGAAATTATTGCTTTTGTGGTCCTTAAAGAAATTCTGCTGGTCCTCACTGTTAAATCTGATGAAAAATTTCAAAAATTGTGCTGTCCTGTGCAATTTTAGGTGGTGAAAAGTCTTGATCTGTACATGCATGTACATGTATTGTTGTTTATTCTGTCTGTCTCACACTTATACCTAAATGATCATTGTATTTTTTTGTAATTAGGACAATATTTACTAAGGGAACACATTTTAATATTACAAATTTACTCTTATGTGACACTGTTATTTGTTAAATAATTCTTTGAATGATTCTTGATGCATGAAACCATGAAATAATAAAAAATCAGCTTTACTTCAAAAACATGTTTGATGTTACTTTCATATGACATACCTGTACATATATACAATGTAGCATTACATGATCAAATTGTATTATAATTCTCATATATATTACCTAAGTCCCTTGAATTAAATCTAGGATTTAACACTTTTTAGATGTACTCCATGAAAAGTTATACAATATTAGGATTTTTGGGAGGGTCGGGGGCGTAAAAGACTTAGTTTTCTAGAAAGGGGCATCCAGTCTGGATATTCCACTTTGTGTGCATACATTTAATACTTACATTGCCATTTGTGCTGAGTGACTTTTCCTCTCTTTGTGCCATATTGCACGACTGGGTTGTTACATTTTTAATCTGTCCACTTAATTCTTTCTCTTTTTTCCTTAATGTGCTCTCTGTAATGGATGGCAGGTTACATTCTGCTAGAAAGTTCTGCAGATGAGTTGGGCCCATCCCTGCATGTATTAATCCTTTAATAGAATAGGAGGTACTATTAAAATTGAGAAAGAAAATTGATGTCTTAATAATGAAAATGTACACACCTGCATTTCTAAGACTAAGAAACAGTTGTGTTATAAACAAAGAAAAGATGTAAGTTGTTTCTCTTAAAATTGTAAAATTCTTTAAAATTTCCTAGACTGAAGATATATTAACAGGACACAGGCTGTCAGACCTGTGCTAATTTCTCTGACTTGGCTTACAAAATATCATCTAAGAATATTTACATGATATGATGATGTACATATAGTTGTACATTTACTGGCCAAGCCCTAAAAAAATATTTCACAGTTTATAATTAGTTATTATAACCCTTTTCAAAGCCTTATTTGACTATGAAAAAGATAAGAAGAGAGGGGTTGAAAGTTGTTGATGTTCATTGAACAATGACAATGTTTTAAACAATTAATTTGCTATAAGGCACAGGCACTTGTCTCAGAAAAAATATATACCGTAATCTAAAAAGTTTTCCCAACACCCCAATTTGCCCAAGTATGCAAGCAGTATGCACTGTTTGAGTTAGCTATATATATAGACACATTAGTTGTAATTGCCCCCAAGGACTCAATATTAATCTATTTATTAAACAAGAAATCATGAATGCATTTAAATATAATTATGAAAAATAAACAATGCAACATGTTAAATGTAAAGAGTAAAACTGTAAATATTAGCATCATACAGACTATTATAATTTACAAGCATGTGATATAATCATATAGTTTCTATATCTACCTATGGAAGCTTTTGTGTTGATGTCATAACTTCCAGATGGCCCCCTCTTCCCAAACTGGACATCAGTTACAGCATGACACAGTTCACAATCCACCAACAGTAGACCACCTAGCCCAAACAATCGTTCTCCTACAATATTTGACAGGTGAAGCGGACACTTGCAAGTGCAGCAATACATTCCTTTTGCTAGGACATTCAACTCAACAATTCTTCTCCCATTGTCCAAGATTTTGACACATCATACTTGTTATCATCTTCCAATTCAGCCTCGGCCCCAACATCAAGAAACTCGTATACGTAATTGCCATGATCATTACGCAAGCCGACTTGTGGAAAATCTTCCAATTTCTTGCCATCATTTAACCATTTGAAGTAATCTGAACGATATGATTTCTTATCGGCAGATTTAGACCTCGAAAATTTACCAAACGGATCACGTTTACGCTGTTCCATTATAACATTGATGTACCGTCTGCTTCATAACAACAGGTAAACAACTATTCAAGGTCAATAAAACTCTTGTAATATGATGAGTATTTTAAAACGCTATATTGACGTAAGTTAATTCAGAATTTCAGTAAGAGTTATATTTTCTTAGGTGTACGGTACCCCCTTAATTAAATATGAAAACTTTTTCTTGATAAGATTGTGTGGAGGTGTAGTATAAAGAGTAGAAAAATCATAACCGTCAACAGAATTAAAAGGACCATCAAAAGCATGTATTTTATCTAAAACTTCTAAAGAATTTTTAACACTCCAAAAATAATTACTACCATTATTTTCATAAGCTTTATTACGAAAGTTCATAACAAGTTCTTTGAGAGTAGTAAGGGAGGTAGTTAGAAGCACTGATAGATTGGTAGTAGAACACGTACTAAATGCAGAGATGAAACGGAATTTAAATGGTTTTTGTGCCATTTAGGTAACCAGTACATAGTAGGGACTTTCAAATGTTCGGAAGAGGCTTTTAGCTGGGTAGTGGCAGTGATATGCTTGTTTACAATTTGACTCTCTGTGGAGCGTACGGACCTGAATGTAGATGAATTTGTAATTTCGTTTTGGAGAACTTCCGTGTAGTATATGCGTCACACCACCACTACATTATTTGTTGCTTTGTCTGCCGGTACGAACACAAACCGCTTTGCGAGTACTTGGAATTTATTTTTTATTCTAGAAATTGGAACATCATGGACCCTATTACTAATTTCATGTTTTAAAGCGAGTTCACGTTGTCACATTTGTGATGATGAATTGTGAGTAGACAAAGTGCGTGACCACGATCACCTAACAGGTAAGTATCGTAGTGCAGCACATAACAAGTGTAACATGTGTAGTTTAGACTTTCAACTTCCCACCTTTGTTCCTATTGTGTTTCACAATTTAACAGGGTATGACGCCCACTTGTTTGTACAGGAATTGAGGTTTACCGAGGGTAAGATTGACTGCATTCCCAATACAGATGAGAAGTATATTAGTTTTTCTAAACAAGTAAAGGGTACTCACTTCAAAATGAGATTCGTATAGGTTTACGTTGGACTCATTAGACACCTTAGCAAAAAATTTAACAAAAGACAAATTTAAAGCAGTAAAGGAGTGTTTTGGGGATGAACTGATGATTAGAAAAGGGGTGTATTCTTATGATTAAATAGATGGTGCAACAAAAATGAAGGAATTACCATCCCCTCACGCGTTTCACAACAAAATGGACAGTGAAGACATTAGTGAAGACTACTATGCACAGGCACAACGTGTGTTTTAAACTTTTAAATGTAAAATTATGCAAGACTACCACAATTTATATTTGCAAGGGGATGTAACACAACTTCAAGACATATTTGAAGATTTTAAAGAAATGTGTTTACAACATTAAGGACTTGACCCTTTATAGTATTACACATCACCAGGATTAGGGTATTATGCAGCTTTAAAAATTAGTAAAGTTAAACTGAATTATTACACGATATAGATATGTTACTGATGTTTGAAAAGGCCACTCGAGGAGGTGTGTCTCAAATAAGTCATCGACATGGGAATGCGAACCATAAATACATGAGTCACCACGATACTACACTACCTACTACATATTTAACCTATTAAGATGCCAATAATTTATATGGGTGGGCCATGCCAGAACCCTTACCTACAGGTGACTTTGAATGGGGATATCCAAAAGAATTGGAAGACATTATACATTGGGAATATAATAGTGAGGTGGGGAGTATGATTGAGTGTGATTTAGATTATCCACCAAAATTTCACGATAGTCATAACAATTACCCCTTCCTACCTGAAAGTATACAATGAATGGAGTTTATAAATTAATACCTCATTTAAATTCCCGTCAGAAAATATGTACTTCATTATAGAAATTTGAAACAGTGTCTTCAGAATGGCATTCTATTAACCAAAGAACATCGTGTCATTCAATTTAAACAATCACGTTGGCTTAAATCTTACATTGCCAAAATGCAAAACTTAGAGCGGCATCCAAAACAGAGTCTGAAAAGAATTCTTTTGAAATGATGAACAGAGAAACAAGCATTAAAACTAGTAGCCAAACTGAACTTTGACCGTCGAGTCGTTTTTACTGAAAACATGGTAGCTGTGCATATAAAAAAAAAAAAAAACTAAAATTTGACAAGCCTGTTTACTTAGGGAGTTGCATTTTAGACATTTCTAAAATTTTAATGTATAACTTTCACTATGGGTTAATACGAAACATGTATGTGGATAAGGTACGACATTTGTTTACCGATACCGATAGTTTAACCTATGAAATTCAGACAGAGGATTTTTATCAAGATATTACTCCACATGTTCTAGATAAATTCGATACGTCTCAATATCCAAAGGATCATCCTTCTGGAATTCCAACAGGTGTGAACGAAAAAAATTATTGGTAAGTTTAAAGATGAATGTTTGGGTAAGTGTATGGCAGAGTTTGTAGGTCTTCGCGTTAAAATGTTATCCTACCAGATGGATGATGGTAAAGATACCAAGAAAGCAAGAGGTAAGAAAAAGGCAGTCATTAAACGTGACATTTTATTTGAAGATTACAAAACTCGTTTAACAACACCACATGCATGTTAGAGAACGATGAATGTCATTCGTAGTCATCTCCATACCATGTACAGTGAAGAAATTAACAAAGTAGCCCTTTAAGCGAACGATGATAAACGGTACATTTTACCCGATGGCATTAGTACCCTAGCACATGGACATTACAAAGTTGAAAAAAATACCTCAAAGACGTGTGTTAGAAGAAGTAACAATGCCTACAATTAAATCTGCTATGATAAAACTTCGTTAAAAAGCCACTTGTTTAAAACGACAACAATTAAACAGATGTAAACAGATCATGGAAAATGCCAATAGACGATCGCAACTTCTCGCTCGTTTGGAGGCTAAAAAATGATACGAGTGCACAACAATCTACTTTCCAACAAGCCCCTATCCAACAGAGAGTTGGAGAAAGCAGTTAAAACGCTTAAAATACCTCGTTTTAGAGGTGTATTCATGCGGAATACCCTACCTTCCCAACCATACAGTAAAGAGTGTGGTATTTTACACCATGATACTTTAAGGGGACCGGGAACCCATTGGACGTGTTGGTACAAGACTACAACCACCAAAGTGTACTTTGATTCTTATGGATTACCACCCACAACGAAATGGTAAATTACTTAAAACCCAAGATCTACTACAACACCGATGAACTACAGATAAGAGGAACACGTAAAAATCGCGTGATAAGTCATTTAGAAAGAAAGAAGGAAAGGATTGTGCTGATGCCAAATCAAACATATGAATGTTTATCTTTGTCACGGATATTTCATCGGGGTCTATGAAGTCATAACGACATATAAAACAGATCGAGAAGATCTCTTCAATTTTACTATTAAGAACATTTTAATGCTGTGACTACGTTGCAAAGCTTGCATATCGCTTCATTTGTTGTATTTTACACGGTGTAATACTTGACTTTTCCAATAGGCATTTATATAGGCAATCGAAATAATTCATATAGAAAATACACGTATTAAGAGCAATATAATTCATCATTTAAAATCTTTATTCCAAAGGAATTTATTTCTTAATTACTATGGGAAGCGTCATTCCAACATGGAGGCCTTGTAAGACCTTAGACAGTGGAATGTGGACACTTTTGTTTGTATGTCTTAAAAATCTTAAAATGTTTGTCGGAAGGTCAATCTTTTGATGAAATCGTGTTTTCATTGATGTTATAAATAAATGACAAATTTGGATTTTATGGAAAGAGAGACATAAATAGGAGTGAATTGCTCGAAGACTTAAACATGAACGACAATCGTATTACCAACTTAAAACATCCGAGTCACGGTGCGGATGCTACAACGACACGATGGGTCATGCAACAAGTGAAAGACGTGACGAGTAACACCGAAGCATTACAATCCCAGTGTAAATGGATAGAAATAGGATATGGTGCAGCAATAAAAGAAAAAATGGTTAGAGTCATATACCACCATGGAACAAGAACTCGAGAAAAAGTGGATAAGATTAAAACCTCCACACAACAAAAAGTCGATGTATTGGTGGATCGCATGCTGGCGATGGAAGAGCAAACCAAAGAAGACTTAGATGGTATAAGGATGTTCATGCAATTGAAGCATCGTGCTAGGGGATTAAACTATAAAACTGTTAGTGGTTCAGTATCTGGTAAAGACATAGCTCAGTTGTTTAAGCCTTCACCGCCATGACACCAATCTTTGCCATGTTATAAATAAAATGACAGACATATTTGGAATGTATGGACATGAAGATATCAATAGAAATAGTTTTCTAGAAGATCTAAACATGAACGACAATCTTATCATTAACTTAAAATCTCCGAGTCACGGTACGGATGCTGCAATGAAACGATGGGTTATGCAGCAGGTGAAAGATGGTATGAGTTAAACCAAAGCATTACAATCCGAGTTTGAGCAAATAAAAAGGGATATCAAACAAATGGAGAAAGAATACGAGGCAACCATAAAAAAACCTTACGAAAAAAGTGAATACGTTCGAAACTAGACTTCAACAAGAATTTAAGGGAAAAGTAAAAGAGTTTGACACTATTCTTTAACAAAAAATCGATACATCAACAAAATGTTCGTTACTCATGCAAAGTATTACCATGTCAAAAATCGATGCATTGGTAGAACGTTCATTGGCGATGGAGAGAAAAATAAGAAAGATATAAACGATTTAAGGATATACCTTTTCGATCGGTAAAACGTGCTTAAGGGGAAGAGTTAACTTTTTTGTTCTTGGGGAAATCTCAAAAATGAAAAGATTAGACATTTTTATTGGATGTCTGATTGTTTGGTCCAAGAATTAAAGGACTTTGGATACCCTTTCCATTGAATAAAGACTTCTTTTACACCACTCTTGGTTCGTTTTTGAAAGACCTTTTCGATGTGGTACATGTCTTGATCCTTCTTTTGAAGTTCGGGTTCGTAGAAGGAACCTTGCATTTCCTCATCATTTAAATCATTGATACGATACGTTTGAGGTTGAGTGTTTAATACGTGGGACACCGTAAAGACTTCTCCGGTCCACCTAGGGGTGTATCCTTTTTTCAAACACACATTTCTTTTAGTGATTCGAACTGAATTCCCTACTTTAAATTTACCCTGTTTCAATGGAAGAAGGTTACCATTCAAGTTCCAGTACACTTTGTTTTGTGTTCTTTTGACTTGCAGCGATAGGAGTCATTTTAATGGATCCATGTTTAGACGTATTGTACTGATGCACAAGATCATCCAACACATCGATGTAAGTGCATGTAGAATTAGCTGAAAAGTATTTAAACATTTTTTCTTTCATAGTACGGTTCCAACGTTCAACGACACTCTACTTTTCTTCATTCTCTTTAGAGTACTGTTCAATGTTGTGCTTTCGAAGTAACTCCTTAACCTCTTTGTTGTAAAATTCGGTACTTTTATCTGTCCATAACTGTTGAGGAGTCGTGATGATGATGTGAAAACAGCTTGGAAGGCATCTTTAACTGTCAACCCTTTCTTGTTTTTGAGAGGTATGAGCCATCCGTATTTGGGTATTTGGAAAACACATCGATGATGCTTAGAATGAATTTAAATCATTTGTAATCGTGAGAAAATGAACTCATATCAACGAGATCGGCAGTCCAAATCTCATCCACAACTCCAGCAATCACACATCTTTTCTTGAATTTACGCCGGACGGGTTTATGTAATTCTTCTGCTAATTGATCTGTCCAAAGAACTTTTTTTGTATGTCTCAAACCAAATCGTTTTTAGTACCGATGAGAGGTTAAACGATACCACGATCCATTTTCTCTCTCATGGTTGGGTTGTGGATGGAGTCTAATTGTAAGAGCATATTTTTATCACACACGGAATTACGTGTCGGTGTATCTTTATGTCGAGCATAACAGATGTCATGAATATAGGCAGCTTCATCGACTCGATTGATAGGTTTAGACCAAGATTTCGGTGTTTTATCTGCTTTGAGTCGTTGATGTAATTTTGTTCCAGGTCCCGTAAACTGATGTCCCGGAAGATGCATGTATATGGGTAGATGATTAATGAGGTTGTTCATAAAACCCTTACCAGTAGACCTTACAAACTGGGATTTATTTGATCCACACACGGCGCAGATTCCACCTTTTCGTCGTTGTCCGTTGTTAGTCGTCTGTTCGAAGTGACTTTTCGTTTCTGTCGTCCTTTTACATTTCAAAAAATAGAGTGTCATTTATTTAAATAAATGGACGTTGAAGACATCTTATACAATGAAACGACTGTGAACAGAAAAAATCACTTCCTTCTTCCACAGCGTTTGATTCGAGGGTTGATTATTGGCAAGTCAAACTGCGGTAAGACAACATTACTCAACAACTTTCTCCTTAAAGAGGACTGGTTAGATTACAATTACTTGCACGTGTTTGGAAAATTACTTCATCAACCCATCTATCAACTGTTGCAAGACGCAATGGAAAAGGGATACACCAAAAAAGACATATGATCTTTGTAATCCGTGAAAGGAAAATATCCTCACTCTTTAATCAATGTTTTAAAAGATTTACCCACACCTCAACATCCTAGTGGTATCGGGGCCTTCTTTTATGAACACGGAGAAGATGTACCAGACCCTCGACAACTGGATTCCCATCGTAAAAACTAAATGGTGTTTGATGATTTGATGTTAAGTAAACAAAACAAGTGTGAAGATTACTACTTTAGAGGTCGACATAATAACGTGGATTGTTTCTACCTACTAGTATGTCAAAACTACTGTAAACTTCCACGTCAAACGATTCGGGAAAATAGTAACTTCATTTGCATATTTCCACAAGACGCTACAAATCTTCAACACATTCATCGTGATCATTGCTTAGACCTCACATTTCAAGAATTTAAAACATTTTGTAATCAGTATTGGAAAGAGCCTTACGGATTTGTCACCATCGATCTGACTAGCCCTAAGAAAAATGGGAAATAAATATTTGAATTAAAAGACTTCTATATCGTTTAATTATAAAGAATGGATAATATACCTGAAGATTTTGAACCTTACTTTGAACTGTTCAGTCATAGTAGTAGTAGTAGTAGTAACAATGATGATGATGTGTGTGACCAGAACGTTGTACTGTTTGAAGACAGGGTAAAAAAATGACAATCGATTTAGTAATGGTGATGACTTTGAGTGTTGGAATTTAGGCAAAACTTTTCAGAAGTTAAAACCCACACCTCAACAACCACAATGCACTTCAACGACGATAAAAGGACATCAATGCACGCGTTAATGGCAACCTAATAAAAAACTATGTCTTAGACACTTGAATTTTAAGAAAAAAATGCTCTTAACTATGCATTACCTTCGTTGTTTCTATTTAAACGCTAAACAACGTGCAACGGTCAACGCTCAACAACGTTCAACGCTCTAAATAAATAACGTGTGTTAGCATTACCGATCCTAAACAACGTGAAGCTCTTGCTAAGGAGTTGCACGATGTAAAACGTTACATTCAAGCTAACAACTTACAACAAGGATTGGATAAACAAGGATGGAGTCGTGATCTTAACAAGTTTTTAAACCCGTTGTAGAAGCACAAGAGAAAACGGCTTCTTAAATCACTAAAACGATTGAAGATCTCCCAGCGATCCTACCACCACCTGCATTTCCTCCTCTACCTCCCGAGTTTGCAGATCAAGAACCTTTTAAGCTCACAACTCCATTACCTATTGAACCACCTACAAACATCATTAATGTGTGTCCTCTAGCACATGAGTATTTAAAACTCAGTATGACCCATCATACTGACCACACCTTTGGATTGCGTTCTGAAGACAATGGAATCTTTATCAGAAATTCACCGGTGAAGATTGATGAAAATGATATCTTTGTCGATGGAGTGAGGTACAAAGGAACTGCTGGTTTATGGGAACTCACGGTGATGAAGGTACCAGACACTGACGATCCTGATGATTTGGATCAGTATGCCGATATCTTCAAAAGCACAGGCACCATGTACCACGAAAACTCAGTCCTTTCTAAAACTCCTAAAGCGAGTAAGAGTTACAAATGGAACAATATTGTCAAACCTATCTAAAACGAACATATGGTTATGGACTGCAACAACCCATATTTCTACCTTCAAATTTTAACCAACTCCTCGATTGATAAGAGCTGTGTATTGCTTCTAATCATGCTGGGAACAGTGGTATACGTAATAAGATCGTAACCATCTTCGATGCTATGAAATAGGGTGGTCTCATTAACAGTTAGAAGTATAAAGAGATTCATCGTTAACTCCTATAAATAAATGTTTATCATTAAGAAAGGATACAAACGTAAATATGTGGTTAGTGGTATGGGTCTGTTTGACACGATCGATAATTTAACTGAACGCGTGTTTACCTCTTTTACCGCAAATACTCTAAAAGTAAAGCCATGACTGCTGCCACCAATGCAGCATCAAAAGGTATGGAAAAAAAGAGCTACCAAAACTATGGATCATGTGGTTCGTAGAAAACCAAAATCAAAGACTCCTCAAGCCCGTTTGAATAACATCATATCATCCTCTAAAAGCAAAAAAACTCCTCAAGCCTGTTTAAACAACATCATTTCATGCAGTGGTATTGCAACCATTCACGACTTCGTCAAACGTTATAAATAAATGAATGATATACTTAGTATCACAGAAAGTTTGTCTTTTGATGAAAGTATTCAGGAATATCAAGTCCATGAATACGAATCCCAAACTGAAGCATCCTTAAACACTTCAGGTTCTGAAATAAGAATCAACATCGAAACCCAAGATTTGTTTGTTCATCCGGCTGAGAGTTATCTTTTGGTGGAAGGACGACTTCTGAAAAACGACGACACATTGTATGCCGATGCAGATCTGGTCTCCCTTGTCAACAGTGGTATCATGTATCTCTTCAAAAGCATCGGTTATAAACTGTCCGGTCAGCAGATTGAATATCTCAATGATCCAGGTATAGCGACTACTATCTCGGGTTTGTTGACGTATCCCAATGACTTTAGTAAATCGCGAGGTCTCAACAAATTGTTTAAAGATACTACGACTGAAGCCGAGGTTGATAACACTGGTTTTGTAGCTAGACGTGGTTACATCATCGCAAAACCTACAACAAAAGGAATTTTTTCATTTGCCATCCTTTTAAAACATATCTTTGGTTTCGCAGGGGATTATGATAAGATTGTGTGTGGATTCAAACACGAACTTACACTCGTGCGAGACTCTGATGTAAACGCAGTGTTAAGAGCAGCAGGGGAAGATCCAGCAAAGATAGTATTACGTAAACTATCCTGGCTCGTTCCTCATGTGGTCCCCTCAGATGACAACAAGTTGAAACTATACAAAACAATCCAAAGCCAAACTAAACTAAACTGTTGTTTCCGCATGAGGCAGTGAGATTCCATATCTGTTACAAAGAAATCTACAACTCAACAAACACCTCACCAAAATCCACATCGGTGCTAATCACAGTTAACTGAGGGCAACATTTACTTTAGCTAAAAACTATCAAGTAGATGTTAATGTTGACAATAGCATCAATACAGTGCTAGGCTTTGAAAGAAAAATTTACACACACAATCAAGCTACAAACGGTTACACAGAGGGTGAGAGCATTGTCAACATCATCAGCACCAACAGCATTCTCGTCAATAGTGATATCATCAGTGGTAGCTATGCAAATAGATCACAACAACCCACCATCTATAGTTTCTTCCCAAATGTATCCCCTGGTATGAAAATCATTCAAACTCCTAAAAACTTGATCTATTTACCAGCCACACTGAACACCATCAATCGCATGAGTACTACTCTGACGGATCAAGATGGAACTCCCATTGATCTGAGAGGTGAACATTTAAGCATACGTTTTCAACTTCGTGTATAACGGCATTTAAAAAGATTAATGAAAATTGAATAAAGATTGACAAAATTAAAATTATTTTAATGCATTTCAATCTATATCAAATCATTTTAATACCAGTCAAATAGATTCCCTTGCGGTCATTCAAGTTAATTTGAGATGTGGTTAAACTGCGTCAAACTAATTAGCCACGCCCCGTTAAACGGAATCAAACTGATGTTAAGTCCTTTTAAACTTTAAAGTGTCCGCCTTTTTGTAAGGTAAATCACTCAAGCAGAACAGCATCCTCATGTATCTATCATTAATCCGCTCCGAGCGTTATCGATTTAAGATATTTTACTGGTGGTTAGTTTTATATATGTTTTCCAATATTTAATGTTATACGTAATGTTTTATATGTATATTCATAATTGGAATGTATAATGTTATACAAGTGGTGAGACTTTAATAAAAATTTTAATCTGAATATATAAACATGCTTCACAATTAAGATAAACGAATGAACAATAGATATATAACTAAATTTATAAATATTGAGGCACGATTTAAAAAGCACAAAGTGTTAATCTGTTAAAAATAAAATAGCTCTTTATATCAAATTATTCGTTTTCAATATTGCCTACTAATATGAAAACTCGTGGCATGTAAGTAAGGTATGGTCTTTTAAATATACTTGCGAAAAAATAAAAACCGGAAAGATAATAAGAAGGTCGTAATTGTGCTCATTACAAACCTAGAAGGGAAAGATGTTTTTTTAATCAATAGACAATAAATAGATTCTAATTACATTTGAGAGGTGAAATGATCATTTATATTTCTGTATAAGTGTGTCCTTGTTGTAATCGTAGAATTAATGTATTCCTGAATATTTATCATTCCTCTTTTTTCTGTATTCCTATATTGACGTACTCATTATTTTGATGTCGACACGCACGTAAAAGGAAAAGAAATTAGTCATTGTGTACATAGTTTTAATAGATGCATATTATATTTTTGATAAAAAAAAAACATTAACATTTATACCCACATTTAAAATAGCTTGTAATTAAAAACATTTTTTGTTAAATAATAAAATTGATATAGATGAGCTTGACATTTGTTGAATTCATTTAGTAAACAGTTTCGTCTTGCTAAAACTTGTAATTAAAGTAACAGCTCAATGAACTTTTAAACCTGTGTAAAATTGTAATACCGGTCACTGGTTAAAATGTGTGTTATTTGTGTAAAAGCAGCAAACGACAAATGAAAATTGAAGTGAGGTTACGAAAGGATTCTCGTTATGTCCGCATGTAAAATAATTCTTGCAATAAATGAACATTTGACGAACTGGACTGGCTATTAAGCCCTTGCACAGTCGGCCCTGGCCCAAAAGAAATATTTAAAAAAAAAAACCTTATTTTTATATTTGCGGCATTCAAAAACGTTTATAAGACCAAAAGGTAACTTAAACATTGTAAAGCAGGTCGGATTAAATGTTTCTGTCATATAATTGTGTAAGGCATGTTTTAGCGATAATTACTAGATAAAAAAAATAATTGGCTATTCTAACTTCCCAAGTTTAATCTAGGTGCTCTCGTAGGCCACGTTTAATATTCAAATAAATTTCATTGGTCGGGATTTCATAATGTGTTATATGAAATTATCTTGAAAATAATTCCGGGAAAAGGCTGTTAAAGTGCGAGAAGGAAACACTTTTTCTTTTTGCGGAAACGTGAACGAAGGAACGTGCTATAAATGAAGACCTGCGATTGTTTGTCAATAACTCAAATTTACAAAATAGTAAAATATAACTGATGATCAATGTCAAAATTATTGGAAAGTTTTGTGATCATGACACCACCTATGTTATGTAGTATAAATACTCGAATTTGTCAATTATACCACATCTTCTTATTTGTATATTAATCATGTCAAAATACGAAAATGAAACGAATAGTGAAGTATTCTGTCCATGCATGACGATATCAAAGTCGCGTACATATACGAAGAGAAGATGTGATAAAGACGTAAAAGAGACAGCAACTCAACCACACAACATACCAGAATGTGAACAGTTAGCTCTTGTGTGCATCATTTCCTTGGGACTTGACTTTAAAAGATATTACTACTTTTGCCTGAACATACCGGAATCGTTACTATTTTCTCGGAAAAGTAAGGTATTTATTTCCGGAAACGTAGACTTATAGCGGCAACGTATTCTTTTTCCCGGGAAAGTAATGCCAAATTTTATATGAGCAGTGTATTTGTTTTAATGTCAGTATATAAAGCATTAACTAGTGTTAATGTCTATGGATGTATTAGTTACATTTGCATACTAATTGAGAGATCGTCCTGTTTGATGTTCTTCGTGTGGAAATTATTCTTGCTTCAGCATGCATCTTTACTTTGTTCCTCTAAAGAGATCCTCATTTACCCTTACATTATAAAAGTTTGTGGACTCGTACGTATTTAGGAATGGCACTCTCCATGTATCGTACCTTAAAAAGACTTTCGTATATTTTACGTTTCAGAGTCCAATATGTATGTTGAATTTTACTCAGAAAATAGAAAGTTGATATCAGCGCGGGTCATGCTTAAAGTTAACCTTTATTCTATATGTCAGATAACCTACTTGTGTTTATGTTGGATTGCTGTCTGATTGACGAATAGCCGTAATTTTATCCCTATATTTTATTTTTTTTTAGGGATGCATCCAATCGCACCTTTTCATTTGAAATATATTTCCGTGGCGTAACCTCAAAAGATTAGTTACTTCAATAAAAAAAAATGTAAGCGAAAATGAAACCTCTTCTCGCATGTTGCTCTTTGTGTAATTGTTCTCTTCGACAAAATTAAATATAAAGAAGCCACAATTTGGTTCCTAAATAGATATTTTTTAAAACCCGGGGCCTAAAGCTAGGTAAAGCCTATCTCTTGATAAAGTTTCTTAAATTCGACAACTTTTAGATACCAACCGTGCGAGGGCTCAGTCTGTATAGCCAGCCAAGGTCGTTAAAACTTTTATCATCCTTGTAGAGATTTTTTGAAAATACGATGGTTTTTGCCTTTTTCGAAACTAAAACATGATCAAGTATAATTGATGGCCTTCTATTTTCATGTTGTTGTCTCTTTTACATATTCCCCATTTCCATTCTTAATTTTAGATAAAGTAAAAAATTATGATAAACAAATGTATTCTTGTTGTCAGATCAAAATACACTTAACAAGCCAGTGCGATAAAATTCTTTTCGCTACTATTACGTAATATATATATCACGATATCTCAGTAGCATGGGTTCGAATCCCGGCGAGGGAAGAACAAAAAATTTGCGAAAGCAAATTTACAGATCTAACATTGTTGGGTTGATGTCTAGACGAGTTGTATATATATATATATATAAGTCATGTGTCCAAGTGAGAAATAACTACATGTGGTTTGTATATCAGGGGAGAATTGACAACGGGTGGTATGTATACTAAAATAATTATCGTCTTCCATTATACCAAGGAATTGTATATTTAAATATACAATTCCTTGATTATACATGACGTTGTGGATGAAAATTATTGACAAAAGAATAAAGAAAACAGAAAATAACCAGACAAATATATAGAAAAGAAAATGATGAGGTACTAGAATATATGGAATAAAGAATGATCAGCAAAAGGTATAACGGATAGAAAAAAATGCCTAAAATGATAGAATACAGAAATAATTAATCCCCATTCAGGCCCTCATAATCTGACAATGACATTTAGCTTTAGGGCAATTATGGGCAAACGACCAACAACACAGTGTTTTTTACGAAAGTTTACATACAAGCTAATTTTACAAAATCAACTTGAATATGTAATAAAATTATATCTATATCTTCATGTGTTGAATTTTAAAGATAAATGGGTTTGAAGTTTTCGACATTTACTAAAAATTTCGGTTGATTGCACATTTCTGTCTCCTTAAATTTTGTTTCAAAAGATAAAATATGCGGATTTCGATAAAGAGATAAGGAATATCTTCGCTACAAAATTGGGCTCTACATTTGTGTAACAATCCTTATTAAAAATCCAATTTGTTAAAAGAAATTGATTTTAGAAGAAGAAAAAAACTGCATTTTTGTCGTTTATTTATCTAGTTGAAAACAGTCGTTATTTCTTCATAAAAGTTGGAACGAATAATCTTCATCAGAGACATATAGTAATTGTAATTTGTATGGGGTATTATGTTTCCGCATTTTTAGCAAAAATCCAGTTCACGTTTCCACATTTTCGTGCATTACTTTTCCTAAATAAATAGATACCACTTTTCCGCATTTTTACCTGTATTTTACCTGTAAAAAATGGTAATAATGATATATCGGTATAAGACTTTATTATCAAATATGGTCATCTCCTCCCGACACAGAAACCAAAAGAACCACAACTGGGCCGGAATCGTTTCTCCTAGTTCTATGCATGTCACACAATTATATTTATTTTATGGACGTTTTGCAGAAGATCCAAACAACAACTTACATCAAAATTCGGTCTTTATCAGCAATAGCACAGTTCGTAAAAGTGATCGCGAACATGCTGAATTCGTATCCGAACAGTTTGTCAATTATGGTAGAGAATAGAATACGAGGTTAGACTTTTAAAGTCAGTTGGCTACAAGTTTACCGCTTTAAACTGTGCTACGTGTACTGTATAAGAGTATACTGACACTTAAAATATATATAAACTTTTAGTGCTGAACATTGACTTTTAATTGATATATGACCATGTGTGATTTTCATCATTTTAAGTTGATACATTTGTAGTTTCATTTTAGTCATAAAGACTTATCCTGCTCGAAGTCCTACTTCCACCCAGTTGGTGAGTAAGGGGGGGGGGGGGATGGGGGCATACATTAAAAATTTAAATGCGAAAAACAATGCGGAAAAGAGTACTATAAAAATGCGGAAACGTAAGAAGTTTTATGCGGAAACGTAAAACGCCGAATTGTATTATATGTCTCTGTCATCATACAGTATCATGCCAAACGCCATTTTTAAAAGAGGGGGTCCATGTTCTCGTTTTTAAGCTAATGGTTAAATCTCGAAAAACTGCATCTTTTTTCCGATATTTCACAGTTTGATGTCGCGAAAAATAACATTTTATGGCACAGCATTTAATCAATTAATGTGTCGATAAAAAGAACGAATTCTACAATATATAAAATTCTGTCAAAAATCATTTCTTGGGTCAATATTATAAAGTTCATCCGAAAAAGTGATAAGACTGATAATAACATACTAATTCAATTTCATGCAATTAGGTTTTAATGCTAAAAGTTTTAGAAGAAAGAGTTAAATGTCTTCTTTAAAATATTTAGATTAATTCTGCGAAAACATCAGAGAGATAAAATAAAAATGCATGCAACCAATTGAATAAAACGGAGAATGGAAATAGAAAATGTGTCCGACAACAATCCGACCAAAGAGCAGAAAAGGCATATAAGGCACAAAATGTGCACCATAATTGAGTTACCTTGTTTTGTAACCCCCATTGACATAATGGTTACATTGGTTACAATGGTTACACTCATACAAACTATCATAAATCCTATTATTCAGAAATTCTTTTTGGGGATCATTAATGTACGTCCAGTGGCATATATATTATGCATGTCGGAACAGGAAAATTGACATAAGGTACTATTAGAACCATGTTCACATTATTATACATTAGACATATGTCTCTGATTATACTCAACAATTGTGATGATGACGAATTTCTTAAACTTCGAAATAATCTAACCGAAAGATAAATCTGTAATTTTACTTTGTCCATAACTTTGACGAACCAAATTAAAGCGAGTAATACTTTGACCTGTTTTAAATCAGATTGGTTCTAAATGTTTCTCTCGTATATTCAACATGTATATACATGTATATATTCTAAATTGTGACTATCTATAATTATTATAGTTCCATAACATTCTTTCAAGACGTATAAACCAATGATCGACAAGTGCGTACATTTTGTGAAATCAATTATAATGTGTATGTTTCAAATGTCCATATCTATTAACAACGAGTATATACCCATGGAAAATATGTAAATAGATTTTATTTTATCAAATCTTTTTGGGAATTATTAAGATTTTCATAAATATCATTCTTAACACCAGAAACGTTATTTATAAACAAGCGTATAAGTAATGACTATAGTATATCACTATCGGACACGCAAGACAAAGATGTATATTACACCTGATATTTTCAAAATGGAAAGTTACGAGTTATCGGCCGTGTACACTGATCAATACCCTCAGAGGTCAAGTGATGCACCAACTTGTAATTGTGTAATAAGAGTTTTAAAGTCCGACAGGAAATCGCTTGAATACCTGGACGTGTCACCTCACAATACATCTTGGAACAATTTCTTCAGTCATGCTGGTGAACAGATAAGGGAAGGTCCAAATTTATTTAAAGAAGTTTACAAAACCGTTTTACATAGAGAAATTATGAACAAACTAGACTTTCAAAAAACATTTCTACACGGAACACTTATTTATGACTTTGAACTTTGACTTTTAACTAATTTCCATTAATACGACTTTTTTCAAAAACTTAATAAAAAATTAGTTTCAAAACGATTCCTCATTTAAAATTAAAAAAATATGTTATTATTTTAATGTGGCACGCGCTCTTCTTGTGTAATGTCTAATCATCTTGTTAATTGATCAATAAATCTTTAAGAAATAAATTCAACCTAAAAATAATAATTCTTGTGTTTTCGTAATTAGAAGAGATAAAGAGGTATTGATCTTATGCCAGCGTGCATTCCATCTACGTTAGACAAACGCCATACATACGCCACCATCCGTTACTTGAACGCCCGATACACGCTTAAGGACGCTTCTCGTACGCCCAATGCACGCTTAAAGCTCGTTGTACTCACAATACAGATATGACTGACAAGTTGAATGCATCCAAAATTACTAGCGTGTTGGCAGCGTACATGATTTTTGACACGCCCGGCGTACGTCGGAGCTAAACGCTGATGTGTGACGCCGGTATTAAAGTCATATGAAATCTCAAATTAAAAAATATTCATATGTTTTTTATAACAAAATGGATAGTTGTCATTATTAAACTTATGTACAAGTGTTATACAAGTGCTCAATATCCATGCTTCTTTGTTGCTTGATTTGTTTGAAAAAAAACATCAGATAATATAATATCTTGTGGAAAAACTACATTTGAAGGTACGTTTATTTTTTATTCATAACACTATCCCATCATTGGCTTGGCCCAGTTAAAGGAGCTTAGTGCACAAAGGCGGCCTAGGTGGTGTTTAGAAGCTCTCGTTAATTCAGTCTCCTGATATAAAGGCTCCAAGGCAGCACATTTGTAGAAATACCGTAAAGGACCTCCTTAGTGCACTAAGAATAAGAAAAATGTGCACCTGGTGGAATGATACAGCTGTCACAAAGGACATGGCATATAGAAATAGACTTTGTAAAAATACATTATTTCAAATTTTATGATCATATCTTTTGTGAGGGGGTCTTTTGTAATTAGAAAGTTATTTTATGTTTTATCGACACGCGCCTTTATCAGATGAGTGTCACCTGTGTAATCGATAGAAATTCATGTTCGCTCAACCTTGACCATTTAGAATCCACTTTGTATACTGATTAAACATGTAAAATTGAAGATGAGAAACATATTATATTAGACTGTCCTTTATATGGAGATTTACGTGAACGTTTATTTTATGAAGTTAAAAGAAGTAATGCTGATTTTAGTATTTTATCTGATGATGATAAGTTTATACATCTTTTTAAAAGTACTGTTTTTGGTGTGGTTGACAAGACCTGCTGTAATATTCTAAGTAGAAGAAATTGTTTTTTTTATATGCTTGATTGATAGTGATGTTTTTACAGACCTGAAATATTTTATAGACATGATAAATGCAGTTATATGGTGTTTTTTGTATTTCTGTCTGCTATATTTTTTACTTCTCTGTAATAGCGTATTTCCTACTCTTATTTTTAGCTCACCTTGCGTCCGTCGTCGTTAGCTTTTACAAAATCTTCTCCTCTGAAATCACTGGGCCAAATTTTAGTTATAGAACGGTAATTTTGTTCAACCGAAATACTTTTAATGGGTACACATACTAGATTTACTAAGGATAAGATTATAAGAGTTTTATTTAGAAGCAAGAATGTATGGTTTACATTATTTTTAAATGCATCAGCGTTATATTAATAATATAATTGAATTTTATAATTATATAAAATACACATATGGGGAGAATGACAATAAAAACAATGACATCCGTAATAAAGGTATCTTTCATAGAAGACAATTTAATATGATTATTAATTCTCTTTTGAAAATATTATTTCCTCGTGAAGTCTTTCTATATCACTTCTATAATCGGGTTTTGAAGAATATGTTTTACTCTCAAATGTCTTTCAAGGTATAATGAAAGTATGTAAACTATAGAGTTGTAAATGTGGAAATGAAATCTCAGAAGCATTTTTTCTCAATTTCTATCTCAAAACTGGCTTCTTTAAAAAAAAACAAGTTTATTAAAGCAATTTCCTTCAAAACAAAATAAAACAAAGGCAAAGTAAACATAAAATTCAATTTTAATTTTCTTTCATCAGCTTGAAATTATAACACCCTAAACCGTTAGGTTTATTCAACAACTATCATTAATCAATTAGTAACGATCAAAAGACGATTGTTATTTGGATATGGTTGATTGAACTTAATGATTGGGAATTTGCAATAAGTTGTTGGTCACGTGCCGAGTGGCACGCGCTGATTAAAAAGTCATTTTACTTCAAAATTACAATATCCATTGATACCAAACTTTATATTTATGAGTTATATACTCATATCCTCTTATATCCATGTTCTTTGTGGTCTTAAAACATCGTTTTAGTGTCCTTAGTGCACTAAGAAGTCCTTTGCGGTATATCTACACACCGTTTCATTTTAAAGATACTATATGTTTTGCATTGTTTGCACATTGAACACAAACAAATCTAAAAAATAAGGAGATGTGGTATAATTTCTCGTCAAGAGACCAAATAACACAGAAATTAACAACTAAGCGTTTTTGCCTTCTGCTATACATCTGACGGTGACATTTAGCTTTAGGGCAATTTAGTGACCAGAGAGAAGAGATATAACCTTATGTAGAAAAATCATTTGAAAGGTAAATATTATTAGGGTCATCCGAATGATGAAAATACTTTAGATACACAATGTATTTCTTTTAATTGATGCCATTCAATTTTGATACTGCAAGTTTTTAAATCAGTAATATCTTATGATTCAAATTAGCGTTAGGCAAACTATAAGCAATGTGTCAGTATTTCAATTAGTTATAAGTTCTAACGAGTGACATTGGCCGATCTGAGCTGTGATACTTCTAATTATTTAGTTTGATTTTTAGATGTTCTGTTATAATACTCAAAGTGTTTTTGACATTTGAAATAATAATAATTCGAACTTAACTATTCATTTTCTTACTAGCGTCAACAACTGGTAAATGCCAAATGTGTTGGTAATTCGTATATACTAGTAAAATTAGAAGATACGGGGATGTCGTGTGACTCGTGTCTGTGGATTGGATATTAGGAAGTGATAATGAAATGATATCCTCAGGCCTAGACCATGTTTAATACACGTGATTTGCGTTATCGTTATATCCGAGACAGTCCATGCGAAAAGGTACAAAAAGTCTCGTTGAATTTTACAGATTACGATATTAAAGTTCGATAAGATATTTTCAAAAAACTATTTCTATTAATGTCAACATTCATAAAATTGTGAATTTATGTAGTAATCGTAGATCAGCGAAATATAACGACTGAATTATTCGGGTTACACCACCTCTATATTCTGTTATCTAGTTTTTTTTTTGCCTCGCTTCTTATTAACTTAGTTTCCTCATAATTCTCAAATCTGTAAACCCAATTCATATACTTTTAAATGGTGGTCCCATTTATAGCCTCATACATGTAAATGATAATTGAAACAACTTGAAACAAAAAACACACAAATATTAGTGTATGCATGGGCTTTTAGAGAAATATTAGTCCCCGATTCTGTTAAAATGTAGATCTTAATAAGAATACAATAGCAGTTTATCTATGATTTCACCTTTATTCTTAATAAAATGTCAATTCATTCTTTTCTGGATTTAAGGGAGGGGGGAGAGAGAATGATGGGCGGAGTTTTTTTTTTTTTTTTTTTTTGACAAATTGCTTATTTCCTTTAAATATAAGGGACGAAAAAATACTTCCTTTCGTTAAAAAATCTTGTTTAATTGTATTAAAAATAAATAGATTAATTTGTTGCTGAATAATTTCACAAAAAAAGACAATTCGAAAAAAAAAATATGAACATGTTTAACCTCGCCGCATTTTTGCGCCTGTCACAAGTCAGGAGCCTCTGGCCTTTGTTAGTCTTGTATAATTTTAATTTTAGTTTCTTTTATATATTTCGGAGTTGAGTATGACGTCCATTATCCCCATTTTCATTCCCAATTTCATTTACAAGAACATTAAATGTGAGTAATCTATTTTGGTATGAAGACATGTTCCATATATTAATACAGCATCAACATTCTCAAAACTAATGTTTAGGCACTTGCTGATTTTCTTTGATATTGCCGAAAATCGGTGAACCGTAAGACACGTGTCAAAGAACATATCTGATTACACTATTATCTTGAAAAAATAAAAAAAAAAATTATTTTGCATGAGAAAATAACCCATTAGATATGTTTGCCATAATAATACATTGGGACTTATTATTGTTTTTTTTTTTTTTTAATTCAACATCTATAGTTGAAAATCTTAGGTGTACATCGGTTAATTGAATGATAGAATATAGAAATTGTTTTATTTTTTTCTTGAATAAAAAAAATGTCCCCTTTCGAGATTGGTCATTACATAAGTGTGTGCTAAATTTTGGAGACCGAGGACTAACAGACTACGAACAGCAAAAGTGGATACAATATTTGATATGCATGAAAGAACGTTGGACACACAATAATGATTTCACTGAAAAATTTCAACTAGCACATGATACCCTATGAATTTATTAACATACTTGAACTCTTCTAAGGAATATAATTCTGGACAAAAACAAATTCAGTATATGTTAAATGGACAAACAAACAACAGCACTCATTGATGGATACACTTGCGGCTTAATTCATTTTTAAAGCACAATTTGAATGATTGATTAATGGTTGTTTAACGTCCAGTGGCAAATATTTCATACATGTTCAATGCAAGAAGTCGTTTCAGAAATAGATTATGAAGTATACGGTATACCAAAATGTCAAAATGTTATCATCGTTTAGCAAAAGGAAATTTTCTTAGCTATTAGAATTGGTGCGTCAATATTTTTCTTACAAACTTATATTTTGCTTTACAATTTACACATACATGGTTCTGATCTTATTAAAACAATGTCACTTAAGTCTCGAGAATTATTCGTATATTTGGGCTTTTGAACTCCGCTGCATTTGTTTGCTCCTGCCCTAACCTACTGTTTAGTGGTTGTTGTTTGATTATGTATTTCAAAAGTCGAATATATAGACCGTTAGTTTTTCCGTTTGAATGGTTCTACACTAGTCATTTTGGGGCACCTTATAGCTTGCTGTTCGGTGTTAGCCAAGACTTCGTGTTGAAGGCAGATGAGTAAAATTGTATAGTTTTACACGTATGAATTTAGTAATGACTAGCAGAGCACTATCAGACTTAAGACAAACAGTGTTGCTGTATATTTGGTATCCGGTATACGAGTACGGGGCGCATTTAAAACTGTTTAAGCTAAACGAAATTTTAATTTTCCAGGTGAATTAGACCAAAAAAAAGATATGTTTTAATGTGAATTTTAAAAGTTCGGGACGGAATTGGTTCAATTAAATTTGCTTAACGTACCGTGGCAAATATTATTGCATATTCTCGACGAAATTACATTTTTGATCAGACGATACCTTCATATAGATTAATGTTTGCGTACAATATCCATTGGCATTCATCATGCATGCTCAGTTTGGTACCTTTATTGGCTACTAAATAACTATCAGCTTTCTCGTTTTATTTCAAGCAAAATAATTTTTTTTTTTTTTATCACAGTCACTTTTTTTTTTTATCTCAAGAGCTGCTGCGTGTTTACAAATAAAAAAAAGAACTAATTATACTTTTCGCTGCATTTTAAAGATCTGGCATCATTAACTATAAAAAACTTAGTTTACACATGTATTTGTCATTATTTCCTCTTAATTGTGAATATTTGTAAGAGGTACATTTTTACTTTTCTGACTAAAATCGATAAGCTCGGACCGGTAAAACGATAAATACACGCGGATGCTGTACCGCTTGAGTGATTTACCTTACAAAAAGGCGGACACTTTAAAGTTTAAAGGGACTTAACATCAGTTTGATTCCGTTTAACGGGGGCGTGGCTAATTAGTTTGACGCAGTTTAACCACATCTCAAATTAACTTGAATGACCGCAAGGGAATCTATTTGACTGGTATTAAAATGATTTGATATGGATTGAAATGCATTAAAAATAATTTTTAATTTTTGTCAATCTTTATTCAGTTTTCATTAATCTTTTTTAAATGCCGTTAATGCGTTTTTGTCCGTTCAAGCTAAATTCGAGTTACTAGTGTGGTATAGTCTTGGAGCTGAGTGTAAAACAATCTAAATAAAACATGCAAAAGGAAGATTGTTTTTTGGGAATGTTAGCAGGATAAACCATGCGAGCTCTTCCTATTTTAGCTAAAACAGTACTCCCCGCTTTAATTGTAGGTGCTTTGAGTAGTTTTGGTAGTGCTGCCATGAGTAAAGCCGTTGGTTCTGGTCTCTACCTTAAACGTGGAAGTAATGTTTGCATTTTTAAAACACAAGGTAAAGTCTATATCTCACCCCAGGTCCACTCCCTAACACCTATGGAGATGGGTTGTATTTAAAACATGGAGGTCAATTTTATAAAAATGATAAACAGGGTAGTGGTTTGCTTTTAGGTCCTAATAGTCCTTTAAGTCAAGTTTCTCTTCTAGGTTGGTTGTAATAAATAAATGGATGACGTAGACTCTGACAAGCAAATGTATCGGGAAGACA
Source organism: Mytilus coruscus (assembly GCA_017311375.1). NCBI lineage: Eukaryota > Metazoa > Mollusca > Bivalvia > Mytilida > Mytilidae > Mytilus > Mytilus coruscus. Next base: position 79,761,450 of record CM029603.1, on the reverse strand, counting down.
AAATTCTATCCGTTGAACACCTTCTAGAGGTAGAGATGCTTAAATATACTAACATTTTAAAAACATATAATAAACTAAACAAGGTGATTTCTGTTGCATTAGGAACCTGTTCTGTTCTAAACGTTATTTGTACAACCAGTGCACTTTGCACTGCTACAACAGGAATCGGAGCCAATGCTTGTATTCCTTTAAATTGACTAGCAGTCATTAATTCGTTAGGAATGATGGGGTTAACGGTATTATCCAGACGTATTCATAAAAAATGTAAAAAAACATAAAGACACCGTACAACTCATTAGAACCTCTAAATCTAAGATTGGAGATGCAGTGAGTAAAGCTTTAGATGATGATGACATTAGTGACATAGAGTTTACAGGTCTTTTTACATGCGTAGACTCTTACTACACTGAAAAACAACACTTACGACTTCCTAAGAAAAACACGTAACACACACCAATATTTTTTTTAATCTAGTGTTTGCTAGATTAAAAATGAATTGGATTTCACTAGGGGGTGTCCTTCATTAAAAACTGTTTATACGTAACGGATAATGAGTGAGGTGAAAATTCTTTAAAGGTTGGTAATCAAGTTTATGGTGTCGTCGTTAATAAAGTTGTCTTGGCAGAAAAAAGCGTAGTAATTACGAATCACTAACCAATGGTGTTGATTTTGTTTTAAAGAACAATTAAACCGTGGTAAAATTCTAGTGTACAGTACTAACATGTACTAACTAATTTGACGGAGTAATTACATATAAACTGAGAAAACCACTTTGTTTTTAAAAGGTTTGGGTATTTCATAAATACTTCTACCATTGGAAAGGGGTGATGTTAAACAAATAAACCATCAATCACTTGAAACACAGACTGTGGTATTGTTTTACATGGCATAGTGTTATCTACCTCATAGTTCTTAAATTCATGGTGTAATATGGTTAGGTCAATTGTCCATTTTACAGACAAACTATATCGTAAGTAAGCCATTGTAGTATAACTATTACTAACTTATTTTGTTATGATGTTTTCTCAATTTTCACCACTATTTTTTTAATCTAGTGTTATCTAGATTAAAAAACGAATGGGTATTCATTCCTACTTAAATTCTAACCAAGTCGTATGAAAATTACTCTTGTTTAGTCTTTTTACTGATATTAATACCTGTATTTCTTACAAAGGCACCTTCCAAGTGTTCCTTCTCTCTGTTTAACCCACTGCAAGCCCACACCCTTATCGTGTCCTTTTCCCTCGTTTTCAAGGTAAGTATACTACTCTTACCCAACTTGCTATCTACTTCGTTCACTTGTACAATTTGGTAAATAACCCCGGTGGGAAGGTCTTTCTATTTTTAAATTTCTTTTTTTCTTGTTCCTGTACCTTGTCTTCAAACGCATTAACACTCATAAAGTCATTATCAAAAGAAGCCTTCATAATATAATACTATAGTAATCAAGTCTTTGCAGTTAATTTTTTTCAATATTTCATCTAAAACGCATTAGTCACTGTCACTATCACTGTCGCTATCACTGTCACTGTTACTATCACATTCACTATCACTGTCACAATCACTTTTAATAAATGCTAATACATCCGTGAATTATGTTGATGAGATTTTGTATTAAATTAAAAATGGGTTGTCTGTAAATTCATACATCGTGATCTCAAAAAACTTATCTTTATTTTTTGTATTTCAATTTTTTTTTAAAGACTCAAACGAGTTGACCTTATTCTACCTTTAGCAGCTGGTGTGTACCTTCCGGTCCTTCCGATGTACACATGCGTAATTGAAAGTGCGGTAGAACTTCAAGTCCTCCCAATGTACGCATGCGTGATTCGAAGTGTGGTAGAACTTCCAGTCCTTCCAATGTACGCATGCGGGATCGGGAGTGGTGGCGGAATCGGCGTTTCTACACTACTACCAGTGGTATTCCATAATTTTTTTCTCGAAGACTACACAAACTAGTTACCAGTTCCTGTTACTGAAAATGGCAGTGTTGCATAACAACCAACAAAATATATACATGTATGGTCATGCGGCAAAAATTGACTTAAAACGCAGTTGAAAAGCTTCGTCTTTTTTTTTTTTTTTTTTTTAATGAAAAAAAAAAAGATTTTTAATGGCCCCCGACGTGCATATATTGAATATATATTCTATACTTTGTAAAATGTGATTTTGATTTTCTGGATATTTTAAACCTAATTGAAAAAGCTTGCGATTAAAAGTAATTCCAATCCTGTATCATCCAATCAGAAGCCGTACAAGATTCTATTCTGAATACCAAACTTGCCGGTAAAATATAAACAAATAATTGCACTCTTGTAAACTAATACATTTTGTATATCTAACGCTGAAATAAAGATTTTTACTTCGACTTAGGATATTTTAAGTCTTGAAAACGTAAACCTTAGCGCAGAGGATGTTAATTATTCAGATAAGAATATCTATAAAGTCCTGCGCGGAAGATATTTAATCCAACAGTTGAGATATAATGTCCAGCGGTACTACGACGAAGACAAGCGTTTAAGACTTTAATCCCAGTTCTTGGGTGTTATGCTTCATTGTATGAGTATATAGCTGCTAAGTGCACAACAGAAGACATTAAGAGTTCAGCTCTGAATTTGTTAAGTCCAGTATTCAAGATGAAAAAAACGAATATACTTTTATAATATAGAATATAGCGCTGATTATATACAATGTAAAATATAGCACTGAACCTGTAAAGTTCGTTCACTAAAGTTTAAAATGTATATTCCATAGCATTATTAGAATCATTACATTTGTTTCTCTATTTGCAATTGAGTGGCTATTCTTTGTATAAACAGCGGTGTATACTCGTATATGTAGGGTTTTGAACAAATGATGCCGGTAGTTTTATAGTGTGTACCTTATAACCAAAGATACCAACATTAATTTGATATACAATTTGCACGTTTCGAATTTTAATTCTTATCCGTGGTGTTTGAACACAATATTAGAAATCTTAAAAAGTAGGAACAATAAGACTGGAAGAACCTTTCCAAAAACGTTTTATAAATGTATACACGAATTACGACGTTGGTGATTTGGGATAGGCACAACGCCATGACTAATACAACCCCTTCACCTGTTGAATTCTACGAAATCTTATAAAGCAATGATATAAATATCATAACGTGCTCAAAAATGAAAATAAGGTCTTGTAAATTGCGTGCGTTCGAAGCGCTTTTCTGGATATACCATCATAAGTAACGCTCAAACCAAAACTCGTACCAAATTGTATCACAAACCCACACTATCATTATTGGATAGACACATATTTATTTTTGTTTAGGAATTCAACTAAAACAGTGTAATGATAAAGCAAGTAATATTATTTATAAAGATAGCAAATTAGGAATTGTCCTCTAAATGCCTAATTTTTTGCAAAATACCCTGTTTTGGTAATTCCTGCTATAGATTTAATATATTACAATTGATAAAGTTTATACTCGTAGTGTAATAATTATTGTTAAATAATTGCGCTATGGGTTTATTCTATTTTTTGTGGAAAAGAAGGAGTATACTTAAGTCAATCAGAATCATGTTTTGCCAGCATAAGACTTCTTATAAAAGAAGGAAAAAAATAACAAGGTGGCAATCGAAGATCCTTGTCTATTAAAAATAAACAACACAATAGCAAAAACAAATATCAACGAAATAACAACCACATTAAAAATAAAAAATATTAAACAGTTTGGTGAAAAAAAAAAACTAAAGCTTTCAAAAAAAAGAATTGAATATATATTAAGTAGATATATCTTATGACAGCTACATCGTTCAAAGTTATTGTTGTATACAGATACATTAAAAAACGGATAATTTTAAGATTCCCAGATTTTTCTTAAATTAAAAATAAAATGTCTTCAATATCCATAATATATCAACATGCTTTCGTTAACTCCAAAACTATTGGTTATTATAAATGCCACAATGTATATTACGTTTTTTGACACCATATAGATCAAAATTGTTCTCTTGCAAAATCTAAATAGACAATATAACAAAACATTCCACTACCCTTGCAAATTTGGTCAAAAATATAAAAAAATGTTACTAATCAGACTTACACAACCAAGCAATAATTTGTTTAACTTGCATTTATATCGAATACTTATTATATAAAATTATATAAACAATACATATTGTGAAAAGCTATTTTTGCATTCATAGGCTCGTGAAAATTTACATTTTGTATTTTTCATTTTTTCCTGATCACCTCCTGTCTTGATTTTATCTCTCGTCTTTATGGAAAGTGAATACTTCTGTTAAAATAGAATTTGATGGCCTCAATGAAGACAGTAATGTATTGGCTTTCAAATGTATACAAGAATGTTATCAATTCTACTGATAAAATCCCAGATTAATGAAATGAAATAACAACTACAAACATATACAGTATGTATGAATCAACAACCTTTTGATGGAGGGGTATTATTGTCAATTTTGTTGTGATTTACGCTATGAAATTAATCAAGGGTCATCAAATTGTATTTAAACAAATGTAAGTAGTTCTCAGAGAAGTGAAAAAGTCAAAACTTTGGATAACCTGCTCATTTTGAAAATCTGAAATTGTCGGTTTTTGCAATTTGTTTCCATTATCTATATAGCTCTGAATATACGTAGTTCATAAGTGAAGGAAGTTTAAACCAAGTTAATACTTATTTTATTATAATTTCAACCCAGTCATTTTTATATTTCTGCTTTAATTTGCATGGGGTAGGTGAAGTGTTCCCCTTATTAAAATAAATATTGTGACATAAAAAAATTATCTCCATTCCTCAAAGGCGCCAAATACATATTTTCACTGACCAAATATATTTGATTTTGATTTAAGATAAGCATTTTGAGTTCAGATTATCAAATTGACAAAATTGTAAAAAATCTTAAAAGTTTAAAAATCAAAAACTATCTGTATTTTTTTCAAAATGTGCGAACAATAATTTGAAACAATCTAGAGTAATAGCGATGCAAGTGTTTGATCTTGATGGGACTAATTTGAACCAAAACACTATCTAGTTAAAAGGTTGTTCACCCTTCATTTATCAAATTTATACGTGCGTGTTCAAATTTGCAAAGCTAAGGGTAGGAGTCATATTTTCCTTTCCCATAATATTTTTACAAAAAATGATAAATTTCTTGTGTTCATAAATTGTCAAATACATTGTTGCATGCAAGAAGATTAAAACATTTTTGAGTCAACTAACATTTGCTTTTTATTTCGATATGATAAACTGGAGAGATTCTAGAAAATCTAAAAACGCCAAAGTTTCCTCTTATTCAAAACAAACGCAATAACAAACATGGCATTCATTGAGCTGGACGGATGTATAAATATATGTTGTGTGTTTATACTACTGATTTATATAAGATTATTGTTAAGTTGAATGATTACAGGTGTTCAGCCTTTGAAAGTCATAGTTTTAAATCGAAATATGTTTGGGTATGTTCGGGTATGTGTAATATTTTCAATACTTTAAGGTTTTCGTCTGTTAACATTACCCACTCTTCATATTTATTAAAAAGCTTAAGCAGTGTTTTATAAAATGAAAGCCATCAAATTAATGATTGAAATAATATTTGGGTAAAACAACGCAGAAAAAAGAAGGAAAAAATGGGAAAATCTGCGAAAGAGAATGGTCATTAGGGGGCGCTGTGGGCCATTTTTTTCTTTCAAAATAAATTAGCTTTAAGAATAAAAACAATGTGACTACGTTTTAGATTAAATTTCCCTCTCGTCGTAAATGGCGTTAATCGGAAAAAGCAAGTAAGTTCAAAATGAGATAACTGGAATTCATCTACTCACAGTTTGCCAGAATGAGTTCATGTCTGGAAATTTTACTGTTATTTTGAACAATTTGAATGTGGTCGCATGCAAACAATAGAACACGTATTAAAGAAAGCCTTTTTGATTTTATTTTTATGATATTTACGAAGTTTTGCTCTGTTGTTTTGATGCGGCCACAGTGAAAAAAAGTCAAAGTTTTGAGCGGTCAAATAATCCGGCATCAGTTTTGTCAAATATACACCGGAAGTAAACAGATGACAAGCAAACGGACCCACCTGTGACAGAAATCATCATGGAATGATAAAATAATTCAACAAGTAGGTGAAAAACAATTTGAAGCAAAATATAGGATTAGTTTATGTAGGCAGGGTCGGTTCAACTTCTGGAGACAAATGTAATTGAGATAAAATGCATCCATTTGACAAAATAGAACAGTCCAAACTTTTACCATTACCATTGTAATGACTGACAAGTGACTAGATATTTTGCTCTGCAAACATTTAAACTTGTCGTATTTTGATATGCTTGAGCCTTATCAAACGGTCGTTAGAATAAAGCACAACGGACTTAAATAATATATATTATTACATGCTTGCTTTGCTCAGTCTTTGGTATTTGTTTTTTATTATTGTCTGTTTGATGATCACTGTTAAGTAAATACCTGCCTATCAAGTTCACAAGCCTTGTCTATATGGTACCTTCTATCATAAATGTTTACTCTCCCAACAACAAAAATAAATAGTAGGCATACCAAATAATGAAATAAATAAGAATGCACTCTCGCACCACCCCTTTCCACCCCCAAAAAAACCTTAACATCTTCAAAATCATTAACTGGTCATCATGCACTAATGCGATCAAAATAAAGCAATAACATGAAAACCGGTTTTGGGAAATGTCATCCTTGAATGAACGGGAAACGTTTAGGATAAATTATCAATCCAAAATTATACCGCTAAATGCCAATTGTACTCCTACCAGATGGCTTTTGAAATGTATTCATAAAACAAATTTGGCAGATCAATGTTGATGAGATTAATCTCATATATATATATATATATATATATATATATATATCTGTCACAAACTTTAATAATTAAAATAGATTTGAAAATACAGAGCAAAATCAATGTATTTGAGGTTTTGGTTTTGCCATTTGATAAGGGACTTTCTGTTTTGAGTTTTTCTTGGAGTTGGTATTTTATTATTTGACTTTATTTTTTCACATGAATGACATTATGTGCTTTAATGCATCACTAAGCATTGTAAAGAAGGGAATCTTGAAGGTAACACATTTTATCTTGACAATGGCCACCATATAGGATTTTTAAGAATTGGTACATAGCTTAAATTTTCCACCAAATATATACATACAATTTTCCAAATGTTCATGCTTTTATCAACAGAACCTCAGTTCGTCTATGAATATGCAGAAATCAGCCGAACTATCTTAGAATCACACACATTTAATGTAGAATGAAATCATATTAAAAATAAAAGACAAAAATAATATACTTTTCCAATCTTATCATTTGCAACCGTACTCCAATGATATTGGACTGGCATGCTTAGCCGACATTATTGTTGGTATAATAGTAACTTCTTTTCAGTACGATAGGGCTTATATTTTCGTTAATGAACTGTCTCTCCTTGACTTATGTACTTAACTACTATTTTAGTCATTGCCCTGACGATTGATTGACTTTTGATCTGTTTTATCTTTATATATATATATATATATATATATATATATATATATATATATATATATATATATATATATATATATATATATATATATATATATATTGCTTGCCGATCAGGATGATAACATGCTTACTGTGTGGACGACACTCTTAGATCTCTTGAAGTCCACTATATACATGTACCACTAGTTTGGAAGTTAAGTATTGTCAATTCAAAAATTATTCCGAGTTTTTTAATGCGAATAATGCGACTGGGTGAGAATCATAATAGAAGGAACTTGCATTTTAATATCTAATACATATATCTGTATGCAGCTTTTCCGAAATCTCAATTATTGCATGTATTAATCTCGTATCTTTGTCCATTCTTTGAAAATCGCAATAATAAATGCACAATATTATTTTTGAATTTGCAGTATAGTGACAATATTCCTAGCTTCTCTTTTTTTTATTATTATTAAAATTAATCGATACACAATTAGAGTATCATGCATACATATTTACACTTAACTGATACTAATTAGGAAAATTGTGAAATAATTGTATAATCACTATCCGTCGCAAAACCTTATTCTACATACAATACGCTTCAACGGCAGAGACTGGTAAAACGCAAAAGCTTAAAAACAACAAATAGTGGAAATACTATAAAAACATGTATTACTTTTCTTCAAATAAAAATTGTCAGAAGATTTTCTACAATGAATCTCTCGACTCTCATCTCAAACATGCGGTTTTATAGGGTCGGATAATAATATTTTTTCTCTTTCGGATTTGGGTAGTCTCATTTTAATAGGAACACGTTACTATCCTGCTTCTTAAAACTAATTTATCATATGAAGGTATAAAGATTCATCTTCATTGAAAAAGTCCAGATGACCTTCAGGTGTTTTACAAATGTACTCATATGATTTTAACAATCCTTATATATTATTATATTTCTTAGAATGTCACACATTTAACGTAGAAAGAAATTGTATATAAAAAAAAACAACATCTACAATTTATATACGTTTCCACTCTTATCATTTGGAACACAAGACGCCGCATTTTGTCTAGACATCATTAACCATTAGGGCTTGACTCATAACATTTGGTTTGCCAAATCTAATTCGAAGTTGATTCTATAATACATTTACAGAAAAATAAACGTACATGTATAAAATGGAATTTGTTTTATCAATATAATAGCGGAAACCAGAACTTGTTTCTTTTTTCTTCTTCTTAGAAATGGTAACAGATTAAATTAAAACGAATGTTTTACATGGTTAGGAATATTGCAGATGGTTTTTTAAAATGAGACAATGCATGACTGGTAGATTTTTGGTAGCTTCATATCATTTTCATCTTAGTGTGGGGCAAAATACAAGGAAACAATGGAAGTGGTCAGACGAACAACTATTTGATTGTTCTGAAAGAGAGGTGAAAGGTTCTAAAGAGACATTCAAACTCATAAGTCGAAAATAAACTGACAACGCTAAGGCTAAAAAAGACAAACAGACAAACAACAGTACACCAAACACAAAAAAGAAAACTAATGACTGAGCAAAACGAACCCCACCAAAAACTGGGGTTGATTTCTGATCTGAAAATATGAATTACTTATCAAAGATGTACCAATGTATATAGCACTATCTTGGGTGCCAGATTTCTGTGCAAGTAGACAAAAACATTTCCAAAAGATACCGCACATGAAAATAGTCTAACGTGCGATATTATGGTTGTCAGAAAATGTAAACTACTAATCAAACGTGTATAGCGTCATATAAATTGTATTCTTTTTTAAACATGTTTTATCTTAATTTGATCCTTGAATTTGGTCTTTCATGCTTCAGTTTACTATCTTGTCAGTAAACAAGCATCAAATATATATAAGAAGATGTGGTATGAGTGCCAATGCGACAACTCTCTATCCTAGTCAAAATTTATAAAAGTAAACCAATATAGGTCAAAGTACGGTCTTCAACACGGAGCCTTGGCTCACACCGAACGACAAGCTATAAAGGGTCCCAAAAATTACTAGTGTAAAACCATTCAAACGGAAAAACCAACGGTCTAATCTATATAAAAAACGAGAAACGAGAAACACTTATGAACAACATCAACAAACGACAACTACTGAACATCAGATTCCTGACTTAGGACAGATGCAAACAATTGCAGCCGGTTTAAACGTTTTAATGGTACCAAACCTTCACCCATATCTGAAACAATAGTGTAACATCACAACATAGAAAGACACACTATAAAATATCAATTGAAATGGCTTAACTCAATCAAAAGACATATTAACACCAGTGAACATACACTGAACAAATAAATTTGATCTATGATACAATGTAAATACAAAATAAATAAACTAAGGGAAGATTAATTAAAGTAACATGTTATACCGCTGTGAAATGGCTGTGTATTATTTCGAAAGAATAAAATTACTTACAACGCTCTGAGAGCTGTCAAACCATGAAATACGTTGACATCCAGGGAGCTAAGTTGATTTCGTTGCAGCAACCTGAAAAATTACATTTCTTAAATCATTTGTCATATTTATTAATACACACAGATTAACATTGAACATAGTAGGCAGCTGGAAGTGTGGTATTTTTTTTCTTTCGAAAACGGGTTGAACTATCAAGCGGTGATAGGGTGAAATTTATTTAAGTTATGTGCAGGATAAATCCGTGACAGATTTAAATTAAACTTAGTTGTGTGTAGGATCAAAGGGTGACTGGGTAAAACTATAATGAGTTGTGTGCAGGATCAGGCGGTGATAGGGTTAAATTATACTAAGTTGTGAGCAGGATCGAACAGATATAGGGTTAATTGTACTGTGTTGTGTGAGGGATCAAGTTTAAAATGGATTACATAATACTCAGGTTTGTGTAGGATCAAGCGGTGAAAAGTAAAATTCAACTAATTTGTGTTCAGGATCAAGTGGTGAAACATTATTATAGTTGGTGGGGTGAACCCAACATTCCCTTTAAGGTTACATTATATTTTATCAGGCAGTTTATTATGTACTGTGTTTTACCAAAGGATTGTGGATAAAGTGGAACAGATCTTAAAATAATCTGCCTGTTTTATTCATGAAAAAGTAACAACAATTTTGCACAATTGGATACCGTTTTAATGTTATAAATGAACAGTTTTCTTTTAGTTTATAATTACTTCCACCTTGATCATAATCAGAATTCTATTATAAATATATTTATTGATCTATATTTCACATCAACATGGAATTCAGTTGATTACCATAAGATACGACAAATTACAAGAAAATCAACATTCAAATGACCTTAAATTTTTTTTATAAATCAAATAACGGAAACCAGAACTTGATTCTTTTTTTCTTTTTTAGAAATGGATTAAATTAAAACGAATATTCTGCATGGTTAGGAATATTGCAGTTGGTTTTTAAAAATAAGACAATGCATTACTGGTAGATTTGTGGTAGCTTCATATCATTTTTATCTTAATGTGGGGCAAAATATAAGGAAATCAAATGGAAGTAGTTAGACGAACAACTATTTGATTCTCTGAAAGAGAAGTGAAAGGTTCTAAAGACACATTCAAACTCATAAGACGAAAATAAACTGACAACGCCAAGGCTAAAAAAGAAAAAGACAAACAGACATACAACGGTACACCAAACACAAAAAAGAAAACTCATGACTGAGCAACACGAACCCCACCAAAAACTTGATTGTTACTAGTGCTGGCAGATTTTACATGAGATCTTCGGACGTCAAATATCCAAGTCTCATTCATTTTGTCTGTCCGTATCAAGCGGTGATAAGGTTAAATTATACTGAGTTGTGTGCAGTATCAGGCAGTGATATAGTTAAATTTAATTGAGCGGTGTGCAGGATCAAGCTCTGACAGGATTTAATAATTTTTGTTGTGTGTCGGATCAACCACAATTTCAAACAAATTACTGCAGGAATAAAAATGATGCTGACAGAAAAGAGCGGTTAACTTAGTTTTCCGTGTGAACCCAATAAACACTTTACGGTTATTTTACATTTTATCCGGTAGTTTAATATGTGTTGTGTTCTACCAAAGAATTTTTTGGAGGAAGTGATATTGGTCTTAACAAAGTCTGCCTTTTTTATTCAGGGAAAATAAACAAAAAGTCTGCACTTCATTATACCGTTTTATAACTGAAAATCAGTTTTCATTTTAGTTTATGATTACTTTTCACCTTCATCATAATAATAATTGTAGCATAATATTTATTTCTTCAACAGTTTCGGGTCTTATACGTTGTTGGCTTTCAAATATTCAGCCTTGAGCGTACTTGAGGAAGGTGAATCCAGAAAAACGTTTCGGACGTATGCAATTTAGAACGTTTTGTTTTTATTTTTTTATTGATCCATATTTCATATGAATATGAAATTCCGTTGATTACCCGAAGTTACTGCAAAATACAAGAATGCCAACATTTAAATGACCTTAATGTGTTTAATCAATTGAAAACGGAAAACGGGAACATGGTACCAAATTATATAAAAACCAAATATGTATATGGTAAGGAACATTGCAGGTGGCTTTCAAAAAGAGAGAAAATACATGCCTATCAATATTTAGTCGTTTTTTTTTTTCTTTTTCTTTCAGAAAATTTTGCATGAATGTTGCTACATATGAGAACACAAAATAATCGGCAAGTAGGGTTGTGAAATTAATATCCTTTGGAAAACCAACTTTCTCTTGAAATATCAATCTACCAATTTCGAAAGATGTTTTAGTCGAACGTTGTGACAATCCGGCTGCATATTGTTCTTTATAGGGATTTTTTTGAAAATTTTAGATACTAGTAACCACTACAAAGCGTTTCATTATATTTATAACGAAGGGGAGAACGATTGATACTTTGATTTTCTGAAATCTCCTCTTTTGTTTTATCAAATAAAAAACCTTCTGGAAAAGTAATTTCTTGGGAAAAATGAATGAACGGAGATGTATGATATAATGTGACAGCAAGCTGACAATACAGAATGACAAAACAGTTGTTTGTGGAATCAAATTAATTCTAAAATATTGAATTGCCTTTCAGTAAATATGCATTTAGTTTGGTAATCTGATTAATGTCGTGTTTTCTAAAGAAATGCTTTTTTTAAATGTACTTTCTTCTTCATCAATACAAACAGATTTCGGTTGAAAATATTTACAGATGATGCGATAGAGCTGTTTGTTAAATTGTTGAATAATCACTGACATATGTTTAAAAAAAAAGGCAACAGTAGCATACCGCTGTTCAATAGTCATAATTCGATTAAGTGAAAACAAATCCGGGTAACAAACTAAAACCGAGAGAAACACATTAACTATCAGAAGAAAACATTGAACAACAGAAACACTGAACTGCAACAAAAGCAAAAGCCAACATACATAGAAAAGGACTGTATGATATTAACTGCCATTTTCCTGAATTGGTACATGACATTTTAAGGAACAAATGGTAGATTGAACCTGGTTTTATGGCTAGCCAAACCGCTCCCTTATATATAAATTCATCATAAATACCAGGATTAAAATTTTGTATTTGAGCCAGGCGCGCGTTTCGTCTACAAAAGACTCATCAGTGACGCTCGAATCAAAAACAGTTTAAAAGGCCACATAAAGTACGAAGTTGAATAGCATTGAGGACCAAAAATTCCTAAAAGTTTTGCCAAATACAGATAAGGTAATCTATTCCTGAGGTAGAAAAGCCCTTAGTTTTTCAAAATTTTAAAGTTTTGTAAACAGTTAATTTATAATTATGACCATATCAATGATAATGACAGAAGTGCTGACTACTGGGCTGGTGATACCCTCGGGGAATAAAAACTCAACCAGCAGTGGTATCGACCCAGTGGTTGTAAATTAACTCATCATAGATACCAGGATTGAAAACACATCTAAAATGACACCACTACGTGACAGGAATACAGTACAAACAACCGTAAGTACACTCATCACAGATAAATACATAAATAAATAATGTAATAGTACATTACAACATGTAAACTGCAGAATAACAACGGACACCTCCAATGAATTTACGACAGTACACCAGGACATCAAAATCGGAATATCAACTGCGCGTCACATGAATGGATCAACGTCACAAAAAGTAGTACAACAATAAGTAGTAAAACAATATTTGGAGAATATGGTAAATTATTAATATTAAAGGAAATCATATTTTAGTTGTGCGTTAAAGCTACGTTTGGTTAAATCATCAAACATTTTTCTAACTCTGAAACATGAACAAACACAAAACCATAGGTACTTATTGTTTTCAAATCCTAAGACTTCACCAAATACAAAACCATTGGTACATGTCAATACTTCAACCCTAGGACATTAACAAATACCAAAAATTCGGTAAAAGTGAAGTCTACAACCCAAAGATAGCATCAAATACAAAACCATAGGTTCACTAATTCTCTAACCTTTAAACTATTACACATACAACAACATCGGTACATGTTAATTATCCAACCCTAAGACGTAATCAAATACAAAACAATCGATATTTGTTAATTCACCAACCGTACGACGTAAGAAAAAACCAAAGCATCGGTACATTGTAATTATCTTTCCTTCAGACAAAACCAAATACAAACCTATTGGTGCATGTTATTTTCTAACCGTAAGATATGGCCAGATACAAAACAATCGGAACATATTTAATTTTTAACCCCAAGACATCATCAAATACGAACCTATTAGTGCATGTTGATTTCATAACCCTAAGACAGTCCCAGATAACAAAGCAATCAGTACATGATATTTCTCTATTCGTAAGACATGGCAAAATACTAAACCATCAGTACATGTAAGTTATCATATCGAAAGACATCAACAGATACAGAGCTTTTAGAAAACTATTCATAACGTTAAAACAGGTTAATTTTACCAGACGGATATTCAACCTAAAGTTTATTTAGTTACATTATGTATTAACTGAACACCTAGATATACCAGTCTAGTTATGTAAGTGTCGGAACGATCTCTACTTTCACTAGTTTTGCTGTTTTAATTTACTAATAATATTCTTAGCAGCTTCTATGCTTATGTATTAAAATAGCTTGATAAGCATCACACTACTATATCTAAAATAAGATGAAACAGTTCAGGTTGATTATGAACTGCCTTTTAATCAGAAAAAATCAATTCAGCCATTAACATCGAAAATTGTATTCTACATGACATGTGTTTGAAAGGAGTCATAAAACGCTATATGGTGGCAATCCAGTGACAAAGGTATGCATTAAGAGAAATAAAATCGTATAATATCAGCAAAATGAGGATGTTAAATTTGATGTATGCCTTTTTGTGCTTCTTCGTTACATTTGTTTGTTCTTATAGTGATTAAGATGATAACACAATGTTGACTGAAGTACCCCTATTTTTGACATTTTTACCTATTGTGTCTGTTTGTTTTGTTCACGCATCGTTGTCAATATAATGGAATTTGATGCGACTGTCATACAAGTGAGAGGTTTAGCTAGCTATAAAACCAGGTTCAATCCACCATTTTCTACATAAGAAAATGCCTGTACCAAGTCAGGAATATGACAGTTGTTATCCATTCGTTTGAAGTGTTTGTTTGTTTGTTTTTTTTTTTTTTTTATTATTTTGCCATTTGATTGGGGACTTTCATTTTTGAATTTTCCTCAGAGTTCAGTATTTTTGTGATTTTACTTTTTACTACAAATGACAAAATTAGACAAGATAAGATAAATTTACTCCTGTCGTCTTAATTCCTATTTCGTAATGTTTGATCTCAATTTCAACCAGGTAGGTCCGGTTCCTTATAACAAATTTTTCGTATGAAGATAAACAAATTAATCATAGTTAAATGGTGATAAAATGTCTGATCAGTTAATTCGACGATTTTAAAATCCTTGCTTTTTATTTTTGTTTTTTTTTTTTTTTTTTTTTTTTAAATGGCACACTTTAAACGCAAGGTGAATGTGTATAAAAACAAATCCAAGCAAAACACAAACTTTATAGGTTCTATAAATCTTATCAATTGCTACGAAGGACGCGTGCTTCGTCTACAAACGTCTCGTCAGTAACGCGTACATGCAAAATATAATACGAAGTTGATGAGCACTAAAAATAAAAAGTTCCAAAAATATGTCAAATTCAGCTATGGCGATAGATGTCCAGATTGATATCAAAATCGTTGATGTTTTGCATCATACAGTTTTCAACAATTAATTTATAAAAAAGTGAAGTACATGTATTAAATGAAATATATATCTCTCTATATATATATTGTAAATACAATTGCTAGAAATTTTACCTAATCATTTAATGACTACAGTAACCCCGTTTATCACATTATTGAACACGAATTCGAATGAAGCAACAAGTATCTTAGTGACCTATTTTACAACATTAAGGTTGAGGTTAAGTTTTGGTAGACTTTGTTTGGGATCTTCTAAATGATGGTGTTGTTCAGGATGACGTCGTGTGCAAGCGAAGTCTCAAAAGGATACTGGAAAAAGAAAGCAGTCAAACCTTTTCAATTTAATCACCTTCGATGTTCATATGAACTAACACAATCCTGAATATATGCACAACGGTCTTCACTGTATTGTTTTATGAAAGGGAATTTGGAAATAATATTAATCGTAAATGTTCTGCTTTCTCATTCAACTGACGACAACTTCGCCAAATGGGTAACCGTTTAAGACCTACAATGGAACGATTTTGATATTTTTTATAAAACGACTTCCGCTCTCGATTGCAACCAGAACTTGTATCGCAATGTATCAATATGTATTCATTCACATTTCATTTTAAGTTGAAATCGAGTAGATTACCATACAATATGACATAATACACGACAGTCACATGGAAATAGTCCACAGTACAATGATCTTTTTGTTCTGAAAATGAGGACTAATAGGTTGGGTCTAAATTTGAAAATTGTTTTGTTATCGCTGAACTTATTTACTTTCTTGCCATAACAAGATACAGGGTTACTTCTCAATTGACAAAATTCAAAACATCCTAAGTTATCTGATTAATCAAACTCTATAAATTTAAATTTCCTTGTATTTTTTTGTTGATATTGTGCACTTTAAACGTAGTGTAAAAGGGAGGCGAAATATGCCAAATAGACATTCAAACTAATAAAATAGATTAAAACGATATAGATACATTTCTAGTGAAAATGTTAATTTTACAAAATATTTAAAAAAAAATAACTACAGATATTACTTTTACCTAATTGAATATATCATGAACAAAATTTTAAATACATGCAAAGCTCTTTTAATAATGTGACAGCAAACTATCAACAATTGTAACCAATTATTGTTCATGGATCAAGTTTAGTTTTACGTGTGAAAGATTCGCCAAACCTCGAAAAAAAATCGGATATAGTGATGTTATTTGATCGTAGTGAAGGTCTTTAAAACAATGGTATTATTTTGAAATATTTTTGCACTACATTTGTCATATTGATTGATTCAACTACATCTTATTTGAAAATAGTTCACATGTATTACGGCATTTAGGTCATTTCTATGGTTTACAGACATTAAGAATATCGGTGAGACGTATCTATATTTTAATTGAATGATACTAATGTATGTACGGAAGACTCTCTCAGAAATTCTGAGGTCCTCTTGAGACCAACATTTTTAACATAACATGGTTTCAGTACACAAATTTGTAATTTTGAAAGTTACGCTTAAAAATCTAAGTTGAAGAATAACATTTTTTTCAAGAACAGCTCTAAAACCTTTTTTTTCTCAGACCGATTTACTGCATTTAAATCATTTAATGTGAATACGACAGTTATTGTTGTGACCATATTCAATAGCAGCTAGGTCAATACAAGTGCTGACAGTCATTAAGATAAGCAATTATCAAATTTTGGTTTAGTTATCTAAGTTGTAACTGTAAAGGCTATCAAAACATGTATGTGTATATGATAATTAACGAAACAGTTTTAGTTGAGTTTTTTACAACATAAATATTGGTTTGAAATGATTTGACCAAATTGCTCACGTAGAAACAGATATAATTGACAAGTGTTCATTTAAGTTGAATAAAACATTCCATATTACACCAAACTAAAATTTTCCTCGTACTATTTCGATATTTATTGATTCATGTTTTATATTAACTTTGATACCAAGCGATAACCTTTAACATAGGACATATAAATATTTAAAGTAAAATACAGAGGAAAGATTTGAAAATAAAAGAATTATAAATAACGTCAAACACAAGTTATCTTTTCATGAAGAAGAGTTGAAAGTAAATGTATATGGGTATGTTATTGTACAACAGATTAGTTATCTTAGTGCTGGAGATATATCCACTTTTGATTGAGTACAAGGATGTGATATGTTTACATGATATAATCGGTTGTTATGTTCAAGTAGATCAGGTTTCATTAGTATTGTATAGACCAGATCTTTAATTTTCCCTGTTTACTATTTTGTCTAAGAAAGATAAGATCAAAGCCTTGCAAAGCTCTTCTTTCAGAAGCTTTAATTTTGTGTGCTGAAACCAATGCAATGGACAACAACTACGTAAACTACAGATCGGTTTAAAAGTGTTATCAATTTGACTGAACGAAATACAGGTCTTTTATCGAACCAAGTTATACTAATTACCTTTTAATACGACCATGTTGTGCCGTACTCAAATAATACTGCACTGACATGATTAGCCGATATCTTTTTACATGTAGTACAATAGTAACTATTTTTACTAAGAAGGGGGTCAATACTTTCGTAAATGAATTGTTTCTCCTTGATATAAGTACTGAATTACTAAGGTAGTCAGTCATTGCCCTGGCGATTGAATTACCTTTGAACTGTTTCATCTTTATATATATCTTGCTAACCAATCAGGTTATTAACATGATTTCTGCACGAACGATCTCCTGAGGTCTACTTGAAACCAAGAGTTTTGTAGTGAAGTAGATAGGAAGAATTAGAACTTTAAAAGACCTACCATTAACGTTAAAACAAGTAATATTCACAGAAGGCGATTCAACCAGAACTTTAGATAACTGTATGTTAATGAACTGAATTTCTAACTGTACCCCTTTAGAAACGTAGGTACCAGAATGATTTCAACTTTCAATATTTTTGCTGTTTAAATTAACTGACAATATCATTAGTACATTTTTTTGTTTACTTATTAAAATTAATCGATACATAATAACAGTATCAAAAATTTGTATTTTAACTTTACTGATACTAATCAAGAAGATTGTGAAATAGCTTCATAATCACAAGTAATTAGACTTCAGAACTAACAGTAGCACAATGTAATTCTACATAGAATAGGAGTAAACGGTAGAGTGTGGTAAAACGCAAAAGCTGAAAAAAAACACAAATACTAGAAATACTCTGAAAAAAGCGCAACTTGCTATTGATTCATCACAGGTCCTGGTTATTCTCACTCAGTCAGTATTTAACAATCGGGGCACACTAGGCAAAGCTACAGATTCATGTAAGCCGATTATACTATGTACTAATGACATACTGCTAGAGAATATATATATATATATAACAAGTCTGTCCAGTTATTCGTGATGGTGACTGTTAAACCTCTGAGTGTGGATTGCAATTGTTCTGGAACAGATTTTGTAAAATGCTTGTCTATAAATATGCATCTAATGTGCTAAATGTATTGCTCGTTAGTTTAATGAACAAAAAACAGGTTTGTTACCTACAAATAAAATATATTAACATGAACAATCATATTAACAGGAGATGTACGATGTAATGCAAACGCCAACAAAAGCACATGGCTACATTTTTTATGACATTCATTTATATATACTTTAAAATATAGGAGCCACCAATCCGTCAAATGAGTTAACATCAATCCGGGTAAAGTTTTTGATCGTCAAAAACATGAAAATTGTATTTCAAATATATATATTTTGCATTATATTTCTTATGCAGAGATCATAGAAAACTAGCAGGTGTGTACTTAAAGCTGTTTAAAAACTGGTTTAGACATTGCATACATAAAATGTTTACTGATTTACAGTTGCGATACACAAAATAGTCATCTGTAACGTTAAGCTAAATAATCTAAGTTGGAGAATAAGATATTGAAGATCTGGCTATCGTTTCACAAAAAATCGTACGATTTACGTTTACGATTAAACTTACGCTAAGCGTAAGATTTTAGCTACGAGTGTTTCACAGAGATGATCGTAAACGTAACGTAAACTTACGATTACAAAGAAAAAAAGGGTGCTGTCTTTGACAACCGCGTTAATGCCTAAAAAAGATATCTTTCTTTTAAAACCCAGAAGAAAATTCATATCACAGATTATTACGTAACACACACCAATAATTTTTTTAATCTAGAGTTTGCTAGATTAAAAATGAATTGAACTTCCTTAGGGGTGTCCTTCATTAAAAGCTGTTTATACGTAACGGATAATGAGTGAGGTGAAAATCTTTTGAGGTTAGTAATCAAGTTTATGGTGTCGTCGTTAATATAGTAGTCTTGGCAGAAAAAAAGTGTAGTTTAATTACGAATCACTAACCAATGGTGTTGATTTTGTTTTAAAGAACAATTAAACCGTGGTAAAATTCTAGTGTACAGTACTAACATGTATTGGTAGACACGAAGTCATTTGACGGAGTAATTACATATTAACTGAGAAAACCACTTTGTTTTTAAAAGGTTTGGGTATTGCATAAATACTTCTAACATTGGAAAGGGGTGATGTAAAAGAGGAACGAAAGATACCAGAGGGACAGTCACACTCATAGATTGAAAATAAACTGACAACGCCAAGGCTAAAAATAAAAAGACAAACAGACAAATAATAGTACAGAAGACACAACATAGAAAACTAAAGACTAAGCAACACGAACCCCACTAAAAACTGGGGGTGATCTCAGGTGCTCCGGACGGGTAAGCAGATCCTGCTCCACATGTGGCACCCGTCGTGCTGCTTATGTTATTACAAATCCGGTAAATAGTCTAATTCGGTAGGTCACATTCGTGAAAAGGGAAGGGTATTGTAGTTACGACAGAAGGAACATATCCGATATCATCTGTGAAACGGTTATTCCATAACGGTCAACCAACTCGTGATGGCGTCCGTAAAATTTACGAAGGGATGATTTCAACTTCACCATTTGGAACTCTTGGTTTAATAGATTCCTTGTGAGCAGCAATCCTCTATCAAGGAAATCATGATAGGAAATACAAGTCCTGGAATATCGTATCAATTGGGAGATATATACTCCGTATGCAGGCGCTGCTGGAATGTTGCTATATAGAAATGGAAAGTTCACAACTGGGAAGCTGAAATCATCTCTTTTGTCGTAAAGTTTTGTTTTCAACCGACATTGTCAATTTCTAGATGTAAGTCAAGATATGAGGCAGACTTATCTGTATCTGTAGTATCCTTTATCTCTAGTTCGATGGGATAGATTCGTTCAACATAGTCACCAAATTTTGTATTATTTAGTGAGAGAACATCATCTATATAGCAGAACTTAAAGTTAGAGGATATTGCTAATTTCTTATCTTTCTTCCTGAGAAGTTCCTGTATGAAGTCAGCCTCATAATAATAAAGAATCAAGTCGGCAAGAAGAGGGGCACAATTGGTCCCCATTGGAATTCCGACAGTCTGTTGAAAAACACGTCCTCCAAACGTAACACATATGTTGTCAATCAAGAAATCAAGCATCTTGATAATGTCAGTTTCAGAGAATTTTTTGTTTCAATCAGAGTGATTCTTTACAAAGTAGGATTTATCCCTCCCCAAGACAAGATACTTGTATCTACGTTCGCCCTTCTTTTTAATGAAACAAAGTAATACCAACTCTTTCAATTTGTCTTTTAGTTTGGAATGGGGAATACTTGTGTAAAGTGTAGAAAAGTCAAATGCTTAAATACTATTGCAAGATGAGAGAGTCTCAGATTGTATGTACTCTAAAAGATCTTTTGAATTTTTTAGTGTCCACATCTGATTCACGCCACCTCTAGAATAGGCAGTTTCACAATAACTTTGGAGCCCGGCTTTGATGGCTGATAAAATAGATGTTAACAATTTAGAAAGAGGTTTCGTGGAACACTTGGAAGACCCAGCAATATACCATTGTTTGTAAGGACACTTATGTAGTTTAGGTATCCAATACAGTGATGGAAGATCCAGTTCTTCTTTCTGGTTGAAAATCCAAAGGAACATAGAACAGACCTATGATTATCCAGGATTTCCTCTTTGGTAAGTGTCGTGAGGGTATATGTTGAGTTTCCAAGTAAAAAAATAAACCATCAAGCACTTGAAACACAGACTGTGGTATTGTTTTACATGGCATAGTGTAATCTACCTCATAGTTCTTAAATTCATGGTGTAATATGGTTAGGTTAATTGTCCATTTTACAGACATACTATATCGTAAGTAAGCCATTGTAGTATAACTATTACTAACTTATTTTGTTATGATATTTTCACAATTTTCACCAATATTTTTTTAATCTAGTGTTACCTAGATTAAAAAATGAATGGGTATTCATTCCTTCTTAAATTCTAACCAATAATTAATAATCCAAACAACAATTTTTTATTGGTTTGTCATAATTATCAAGCCAACATATCAATGTTGTATTTTTTTCGGCAATATTGTAACAATAAGGGTTTATCCTTCAGTTCTAAAAAATGGTTTTGTATATGTATAATATTTTTAGATTGAAAACAATATTATTTCATCATATTTTTAAGCATTATTTTTACAATTATTTAATATTTGATTAGCAGTGCATTATTGAATTCAGCAAAATCATGGTATAGAAAATAGCAAGGTTATTTCCTAGGAAAACAAACCTTTTTGTTATTTATTTGTAAGTAAAAATACTTTTTTTTTTATCCTTCATCAACTGGAAACACAAATATGTTATAGTTATTGAACATTTTAGCGGCGATCGATGTCTTTCAAAATTACTTTATTTTTATCAATAGTACCGCTTAAGTCGACGCTAGGGGCCGTCTTGACCTTGTTGTAGGGTATGAATGATTTGTTCATTGTTGAAGACCCTACATCAACTGTCAAGATGAAGAACAGGAATAAAAGCCCTGTTCATTGATAATTTTCTATGTTTTCAATGTATTGTGTGCGATTTTGTCCCATGTACATTTACTCCATATCCTTTCATTTTCTATTGAACAAGCAAATCGATATATGTCATTTAATCTGCACGGCTTGGGTGCCCTTACTTAAATCGAACGACGAGCAGATAAATGATATACACCGATTTGATTTACCAGTAACTGTTCTAACCCACAACGGCATCATATTACATATGAAAATAAGGGGATGTGTAATGTTTGCCAATGAGACAACTTTCCACAAAAGTTCAAATGAAGTAGACGTAAACAATTATAGGCAACCGTACGGCCTTCAAAAATAAAATACAAAAAAAAAACATACCGTATAGTCGGCTATAAAAAGCCCCGACATGAAAAATATGAAATAATTCAATTGAAAAAACTAACCGCCTAATTTATAAAAACAAAAAAATTACGAACAACAAATACATTGTATGACAGACATGAACCAACGACAACCACTGAACTACAGGCTCCTGACTTGGGACAGGCACATAAAGAATGTGGCGGGGTTAAACATGTTTGTGAGCGCTCAACCCTCCCCATAACCTGGGACAGTGGTGTAACAGCACAACATAAGAACAAACTATAAAAGTCAGTTGAAATAGACTTAACTCATCGGATCGATACAACGAAAAACATCAAACAAAAACACAGACAGGACGTGGTAGGGTATATATCCATCCCCCATCCATAACAACAACAAAAACACCAGATCTGAGAGTACACGCAGTTTCTGACTCTAGTTCAAAGCAAATAACAACTAACAACAAAAATTATGTATCCAAGACTAAAATGTGGATGTTTTTAAAATACGCGAACGACATTCAATCAACGCCTCCCGCAAAACTTTTCTTGTAGGGTAAATGAAGGGGGAAATAGGTCTTTTAGTAGCAAAAGATTGGTAACTTGTAAATTATCAACTTCTTTTATATTCAGCTTTCTCCTTAATTGTTAAATTAGAAATTTAATGCCAGATCTTCAATTGTTTCTGTTAAATTAGAGACATATAATACACGTATTTTATGTTTCTGGTTAGATGTATTGACAATTTCTATATGAGTTCGGGACGATTTAGAACTTGACATATTGTGTAGACACCTGTCTATTGTTGTACACTATATGTTGCACTCTAGTTGTCCTTATGTGTTGTTTCGTGGTTTGATTGCTGTCTTATTGACGTTAACCAAACGTCTCCTACAGTTTAAGTTCCGTTTAATGTACTTTAAAATCGGTTAAAGACAAATCACAATTGAAAGGTTTATTGAATATAGATTTCCCTCAAGAATTTGTTCAGAGGAAGATTTAAAGTAGAGGTTTGCACTTAAATTTTTAGTACAAAGTATAAAAAAAAGACGTTTCATTTTTCCAATTTGAACACCCCTCAATTTTATCCTGTATTAATTTTGAAGACATGTCGTAACTTTATCGCATGTATAACATATCATTTTTCGAAAACTTAGAGTATTTAATTCAAATTTAGTTAACACATAGTACACAATCAAAAAAATAACAGTATGTGAGTTTTAATGGTATCAAATAACAAAATAAAACGCAACAAAATGAGATAAAAATGAGCACACACAACACTAAATGGCATTTGGTTTGTTCCGTAAATAAAAATGAAATGTCTATGCTTGTTTTCTTCTTTAATAATACATTGTTAACGCTATTCTGCAATATTGACTTCACGTTTTGTGATTGCCGCTGTCATGATTGTGTATCATTGTAAAGAGGGGGAATTTGAAGGTGAAACATTGGATTGACATTCGAAAAATGTTTATCAGTTAGAATATTCAAAATACTGAATTCTACACTTTTTGAGAGGCATTAAAAAAACTGAAAAAAGTTGGACCAAAGCTGGTAAAAGTCATTGAAATGGCCAAGGAATTGAGAGGTTTACAGTTTTAATGAGAAAATGTCCAAATGTTTCAGAGAACTGGTAAAGGGAATCATTTACAGCTTTTTTCTGACAGAAAGGCGGGTAACGATTTAGGTCTCTACGACAGGCGGGCGGGCTGGCAAAATAATGGTTGAGATGTCGGACTGAATGACGGGCGATCGACTCTAGTTGTTTCCGTGCAATAACTATTCATTATTGAAGGAATGACTGTTATATTTTTTTCTGTGTATGAAGAAATAACATTAAAAATGTGGTGCACACTGAATAAACCGCGTAGCGAGTTATTTGAAAGTGTGCACCACATTTTAAAGGTTATTACGAATAGACAGACAAAACTATTACAGTCATTCCTTATAATTTAATTCTAAACTACATTTTTTAATGAGTTAAACATAAACAAAACGTTGATGACGCCACGGTCACATGAAACAATTATGTCTATGAGCTGAAAGACAAAAAACTTTCAACCAATCAGAAGACGTGTTACATTCAATATTAAATTTTGAAGTAATGTTGTTATTTTTTCAAGACAAATAGAAGTAAATTGAATAGTGTGGTAAAACATAAAAGCTTAAAAACCACAAATAGTGGAAATACTCTGAAAAATAACATGCACTGCTGTTCTACAAATATGACAAATGACAAATTGAAAAAGAAAGATAAGACAACATTTCTACAATTAACTTCTCGACTTTTATAAAATACATGAGGTGGTATATCGTCAGATAATGATGTTTTTTATCTTTAAAATTGGATGGTTTCATATTGATATGAACACGTTATATCCTGTTCCTTAAAACTAATGTTTCACATGAAGGTATTTAGATTTATTATATGGTGGTATAGAAATTCGTCTTCATTGAGAAAATTCAGATGACCTCCAGGTGTTTTATTAATTTACTCACACGATTATAGCAACCCTTATTTTATATTTATTAGAAAGACACACATGTTATGTAGACAGAAATTATATAAAAAAAAACATACAAAATTCAGATATGTTTCCATTCTAATCAGTTGCTACGCTAGACGCGCGTTTTGTCTAGACCTTCCTCATCACTAGGGCTTAAATCATAACATTCTCAATACCAAATCATATTTGAAGTTGATTTCACACAGTTCATTATTTTATGCCTTGAAGCATATTTCATTGAAACATTGTATCGTCCAGGTTGATTCTTCGAAAGAACGACCTATCGTTTTGAATGAAAATAACTCCATATAGGTATATAAAATAAAGTACTGCATACACGAGAAGATTATTTTCACTGCAAATTTACAAAATTTTTCACATAATGGCGGCAATTTACCATATTGGGTTGATCAATATTTGTGATGACCAAAATATATACAATAAAAGCATATACAAGCCAAATATTCAATTGCACACATATTTTTACTTGAAAAAAAAAATGGAAAGAGGAAAAAAGGTGCATTGAAGTACACAGAATATACAGAAACATATCCTAAATGCCTACACTACAGGGTAAACAATTTATCCGTAATCCATGTGTTATTAGGTTGTAGACTAGGTATATGATGTTACATAACATAACCCGTCCCAGATTTGAATGACATTAGGTATAATACGAAGAAGATTGCAAATAAATTTTATAAAACCATTATATGATTGACTACAGAAACTACGTTCAAAAACTGTATGTCTGGATAAAATATGAAAAAAATATTATTTTTGAGATGTGTTTTTGCATCACATTTGTCATCTTCATAAAACAAATAGATCTAGATATTATACAACCGGAAGTGATGTAGAGCTATTCGAAAACTGGCCATACATTATATATATATTGACAGATGATTATGCTACAATTAGCAGTAATTATACATGTATTCCTTCGATGCTTTTGTTAAAGGATATTACATTTATGGAATGCGCTAAACCTTTTGTTCTAAGTCAGTTGTACCGCAATGTTTTTGATCAATTAGCAGATAAACAAAAAATTATAAGCGAACATATTTGACAACAACTAGGTCGAATACATTATTTGATGATTTTGATTTTGCTCTTCTAACGACAAATATTACTACACTATTTTTTACATATTAATAGCTGATGTCGATAGATTTGGGTGCAAGAGTTCTGTGCATGTAGACAAAACATTTCCAAAGGATATAAGTCCCATGGAAACAGTCTAAAGTACGATATTATGATAGTTTAGAAAATGTTAACTACCAATCAAACGTGTATAGCGTCATATACATTGTATTCTTCTTTGTGAATATTTTATCTTATTTTGATCTTTTAGTTTGGTCTCCCATGCTCCAGTTTACTATGTTATCAGCAAACCAGCAACACATGGCGGTATATTATTTTGAATGCATGCAATTCCTTAAAATACGCTGAGAGCAGTCAAACCTTGAAATAGGTTGACATTCGGGAGGTAATTTGATTTCCGTTCAACTACCTAAAAATAACATTTTAAAATCATTTGTCATATTCATAAATACACCCAGATTAATGTTGAAAATACTAAGCATATGAAGATGTCGATTTTTATTTATTAAAAACGGGTTGAAATACAGATATATATCAACAGATGATGTTTATCACATCAACCAATCATTTCTCTATATGGCTTGAAGGATTACCACTAGAGGAAGACATCTTCAAAATCTATTAAAATCAATCTTGTTCTCAGTGCTGATGCATTATTGTGACTATATGTTACATTAACGTGAACTAGTGTTGGCAGATTTTACCTTAGATCTTCGGACGTCAAATATCAAAGTCCTCATTTTGTCTGTCCACATCAGGAGTTTATAATGTCAAATTAAACTGAATTGTGTGCAGTATCAATTGGTGATAGGATTAAATTGAACTGAGTATTATGCATGTTCATGCGGTGACAGGATTAAAAAACTTAGTTATGTATCGGATCAAGGGTGACAGGGTAAAATTATACTTAGTTGTGTGCAGGATCAATCTGATGAAGGGTTAAATTATACAATGTACTAAATGACGTGCAGGTATACAAATGATGCTGACAGTGAAGATCATTTACTAAGTTTTCCGTGTGATCCTAACAAACCCTTTACGGTTATATTACATTTTATTCGGCAGTGTAATGTGTATTGTGTTTTACCAAAAATTTTCAGTGATATTTGTCTTAACAAGTGCTGCCTTTTTATTTAGGAAAATAACGAAAAGTCTGCACAAAGGGATACTGTTTTATAGCTGAAAACGATCAGTTTTCATTTTAGTTGATGATTACTCCACCTTCATCATAATCATAATTGTATCACAATATATAGATATTTATCTCTTCAACTGTTTCAGGTCTTATACATCCTTGGCTTTCAAATATTCGGCTTAGAGCGTTCCTGATGAAGGTGAATCTAGAAAAGCGCTTCGGACGTATGCAATTTATAACGTGTTGTTTTTATTTTTAATTGA
This sequence comes from Mytilus coruscus, assembly GCA_017311375.1. Taxonomy (NCBI): domain Eukaryota; kingdom Metazoa; phylum Mollusca; class Bivalvia; order Mytilida; family Mytilidae; genus Mytilus; species Mytilus coruscus. The sequence goes on along the minus strand of CM029603.1, from coordinate 79,733,520 downwards.
TCCATATTTCATATCAATATGAAATTCAGTTGATTACCCGAAGCTGCGACAAAATGAAAGAGTCAACATTTAGATGACCTTAACTTGCTTTATTTATTGAAAACGAAAAACGGAACTCTGTTTTTGGTTTATTTCTCAGAAATGGTACCAAATTAATTAAAGACGAAATATTTATATAGCTAGGAACATTGCAGGTGGTTTTCAAAAAGAGGTAATACATGCCTATCAATATTTAGTAGCTTCATATCATTTTCATCTTAGTGTGGGGCAAAATACAAGAAAGTCAAATGGAAGTGGTTGGATGAGCAACTATATGATTGTTCAGAGAATACAAATAACTAATCAAATGTCTACTAATATATAGCGCAAACTTAATAATGCTTTTCCTCATAGCAAGGATCGTCTCAACTGTATGTAAAATGTTGTCATCCTTGCTCCATTAAACTGTCTTGTCATTAACAGATAACGGATAACTTATCCATTGACACAATTCATAAAACGTGAAGTAATCTTGTCAATTCAGTAACATAAATCAAAACGTCCTTATTCTTCAGTTCATTTAAAACATGTAAAACTAAATTGAATTAAAAAAATGTACATGCGTGTAGAAAATATTGGAAACATTTACATGTAATTGCTTCATCATTAAAACAATTAATACATAATAAAATGGTTAAAAAAGTATTACAACAAAAAACCGAACTCCGAGAAAAATTCAAAACGAAAAGTCCCTAATTAAATGGCAAAATCAAAAGCTCAAACACATCAAACGAATGGATAACATCTGTCATATTCCAGACTTGGTACAGGCATTTTCTTATGTAGAAATTGGTGGATTTAACATGGTTCTATAGCTAGCCAAGCCTCTCACTTGTATGACAGTTGCATACAATTTCATTATATTGACAACAAAGTGTGAACAAAACAAACAGACATAATAAGTAAAAATGTCAAAAATAGAGGTACAGCAGTAAACATTGTGTTATAATCGTAATCACTATAAAAACAAACAAAATCATACAGACAAAGCACATTCGATTATAGATACTGCTTTTACAAAAAATCGAATTTTTAACAACAATGAATAATACACAAATATGTGTGACAGTAAACAATCGACACACAGTGGCTAACACTTGTAGCGGGATTGAGTAACTTATAAGTACATAAGAGCCACCAAATCTCGGTATAATTTGGCATGTTGCGTGGTAAGTTAATTAGAAGACAATGACATGCACACGTATTTCTACATTACATTTGTCATATTCATCAAATTGAATACAATACGATTTACATAGAAATACATGACAACTGAAAATGAGTTGGTGAACTGGTTCAAACATTGCATGCATACTGGCTGATTATATACCAATATATTGTTATTATTAATGAATGGCTAAACGGATTGGTAGACTTAACGACACCAAATAATCATGTCAATATTGGTCTTCAAAAGAGTTAAGTAAGATATCATTATGTGAAGGAAGATAAAATTTTATAAAGAATGCTGGCAAAGAATATTAGTTAAATATTTTCAATTCAGTTACCTTAGATGTTTGTAGAAACCCAATAAAAACTAAAAGCATATAATATTCTTTGCACAATGGTTTTTAAGTTTTCTACCAAATAGTGTAGGCTGGTAGTTACCAACGACAACTGTGTCAAATGCATACCGATTTAGAGTTATAATTGAACAATTTAATTTAGGTTTTATAATGCCTCCGTAATTGATCGAAATCAGAATTGTTTTGTAATATCTGTCGACAGGATGTTACATTATAGGACGGTGACAAGTAAGGTAAATTTAAAACTTTAATGGACCAAAATACCTCACGGCTTATTTTGGTCTGATTTTGAAGATAAATATAATACCCTTTGATTAAGGCATGTCGAAGAGTGCCAAAGTGGTACAGATTTTTGAAAACTGTGGTCAAATGTCAAAAGGGGGGATTTTAAATAATCGTAATTTTTGGACATTTTGGACAATTTCTCGGTAGTCCCTCATGATAACTGAGAAATATTTTCTATGTAATTATGCTCTGGGGATGCTCAACGAATTCAGCTAGTCATATTTTTGCCTGATTGCCAGAAATTAGTGATGTAAACCCTCGATTCCAACATGTAAGAAAATGAAAAAATATCTTTAACTTCGAAAATTAGCGACAAAAAATAGTTATATTTAATGTTTAGCTATGAGATAATATATGACAACCTATAAAGATATTTTTGAGAAAGTTTTGTTAAAATGCCGCAAAGAACAAAGGAGAAATAAGTACTGTAAAGTTAACATGCGGCCCATGAATTAATGAAAAAAATGATAAAAATTCAATACTGATTATTTAAATCCAAAAGAATGTTGGAACTAAAAAACTATTCTTGATGCATAAATGTCAGGATAAACACGATAGTAAATGAAGTTTTTTTTTTTATGTCAATAAGTCAATCAGTACAAGAGCAATAGCATATTGAGAACTTGTGTCCTCCTTTTTATAAAACAAGACAAACAATGGCATATATAGCAGACTTGACTAAAACCTATTTGAAAGCCCGATACATATGTGAATTACAAACAAACACGATTCACAGAGATATTGAACTACAAAGGAAGCTGTCTAGGTATATAATACACTAACACTGTACATCAATATGCACGTCAATTTTGAAAGAGAGAGAGTTGAAATATTGAGCATTGAGATTAATAGTTCAATCAAGGCAATAGTAGTATACCGCTGATCGTTAGTCATAAATCGATTTAACTGAAACAAATCCAGGTCACAAACCAAACTGAGGATAATACATCAACTATAAGAGGATAAAGCGGAATAACAGAAACACTGAACTGCTACAAAAACAAACGCCAACATACATAGAAACGGACTACGAGATTACAACTGCCATATTCCTGACCTGGTACAAGACATTTTAAGAAAAAATGGTGGCTTTAACCTGGTTTTATGGCTAGCCAAACTTCCCGCTTATATGGCAATGTTAAAAATACCGCTAAAATGACAACATTACGTGACAGGAATACAGTACAAATAAATGCATGAACACTCAGGACAGAGGAATACATAAATAATCATCATTCTTATCGTAGCAATCTTCTAAAACAATCTGATGAGTAAGCTGGTTTTTACAATCACTGCTGCCCCGACAACAATTAATGCTGGTGCACGACAAATTATGTTCGTAGCATACGCAAGATGTGCTACAAATTATAATGTTACATGTGTATTTAGGTTTCAGACTGGGTATATTATTACTACTTATATATATTGTCCGAGATTTGAATAACATTAAATACATTTTGAAGAAGGTTGCAAATAAATTTTATAAAATCATTATATGATTGACTGCAGAAGTTGCGTTCGTCTGAATAAAATATGAAAATATTATGTTTGAAATGTGTTTCTGGATCACATTTGTCATCTTCGTTAAAACAAACTGATCTAGATATTACGCAACCTGCAGTGAGGTAGAGCTGTTTGAAAACTGGCTATATATTGCATACATATGCTTCAATGTATAATCATTTATCAGATATACCTTACATGCTTCTTGTTCATGTTAAAGGATATTACATATATGGAATACGTTTAACCTTTATATACTTTTGCTCTCAGCCAGTTTTACTGCAAAGTTTTTGATAATTTAAAGATAAACCAACATTTCTCAGCAAACATATTTAAAAACAACGATGTCAAAAATAGTGTTCCATGCTTTTGATTTTGCTTTTCTAACGTCAGATATTACTATACTAATTTTATACATATCAATAGATAATGGCGATAGATTTGGGTGCAAGAGTACTGTGCAAGTCGACAAAACATTTCCAAAGGATATAAATCACATGGATATAGTCTAACGTACGATATTATGGTAGTTCAGAAAATGGAAACTACTAATGAAACGTGTATAGCGTCATATACATAGTATTCTTCTTTGTGAATATTTTATCGTATTTTGATCTTTTAGTTTGGTCTCCTATGCTCCAGTTTACTATGTTATCAGCAAACCAGCAACACATGGCGGTATATTATTTTGAATGCATGAAATTACTTACAATTCTTGGAGAGCTGTCAAACCTTGAAATAGGTTGACATCCAGGGAGGTAATTTGATTTCGTTGCAACCACCTGAAAAATAGCATTTGAAAAATCATTTGTCATATAAGTTAATACACCCAGATAAATTTTGAAAATACTAAGCATCTGAAGGTGTCATTTTTATTTTTTTCAAAAAACGGGTTGAAATAAAGATATATATCAACAGATGATGTTTATTACAGCAATCAGTAATTTTTCTATATAGTTTGAAGGATTACCATTAGAGGAAGCAAAATGTGCAAAATCTATTAAAATCAATCTTGTTCTCAGTGCTGCTACATTATTGTGACGATATGTTACATTAGCTTGAACTAGTGAACACATTGCGGTATATCGTTTTGAATGATTGAAATTATTTACAAAATTTTGAGAGCTGTCAAACTTTGAAATAGGTTGACATCCAGGGAGGTAATTTGATTTCGCTGCAAGTACCTGAAAAATAACTGTTTTAAAATCATTTGTCATATTAATTAATACACATAGATTAAATTAGTTGTCCGTGTGAGCCTACTAAACCCTTTACGGTTACATTATAGTTTAGCCGGCAGTTTAATCTGCATTGCCACCCCTGTTTCAGTAAACTATCATGTCATAAACAGAAATACGAAAACCTCTAAATTGACAATCTGCATTTCACCTAAAAACCTCAGCAATTCAATTACACAAATCTAAACGTTTCAATTTGATTTATTTGTTAGAAATGGTTCCAAATCAAATTAAAACAAAATTTACACAGACGATTTTCAAAGGGATGAAAGAAATAGCTATATATATTATAATATCAAATTGGATGGACATGGATTAATTAATCTTTTGAGTTTGATTGCAATATCGCTGGCAGAAATATCAGTACACACTTATTAATTCAGTTACCTAAGTTATCCGTGTACAATCTATAAAATCATTAACTCATACGTTATAAATTGTCCAACGGTTTCTTTTGCTGTTGTTTTTATCAAAGGATTTTTGGGGAAAGTAATATAGATTTAAGAATGTTTTTCCTTTTTCATTCAGAAATAACTTACGACAATTTCGCAAATTTTGGGTATCATTTTAGCTACAATAACACAATTGTGATATTAGTTTCAGTTTTTGCATTCTTTCAGATTCAGAATTGTGTAGTTATATAGCGATACTTATTGATATATATTTAATATTAACTCATATCTTGTTTATTTCCCTAGAATATGAAGAATTAGAAAATCTTCAGAATCCAGATCATCTGTAGTTATGTTATCTATTCCGTCACATCAGTTTAAACCTCTTTATTTCGTCACATCGGTCTAAACGTCTTAATGTTTGTATATTTCTTAGAAATGATGACTAATTCAATCAAAACGACAGTTCTAGGAATATTGCAAACGATTTTCAAGAAAAAAAAAGAAATAGCCATAGACTTTAAGTAGCTTAATTTAATATTCATGTTAGTTTTATGACAAAGTGCAAAGGTTTGATCTGATTATCAATAAAAATTATGTCATCTCAGTGACAGTTAACTACCTTGTCCTTGACAGATATAGATTATCATAACCACAAAATCATCTTAAGTTATAATATCAATTCAATAAGATAAATCTTACCGTTCTTTTTTTGTTATTGTTTTGAAAATTGTACACTTTACATGTAATTCCAAATTAATTGACAGAAATGTATAACCCGTTGTAGAAAATTTCAAAATGTGTTCAAAAGATAAATTAAATCACTTAGAGCTAACCAGCAACTCATGAAAGTGAATATTTTTTTTTGTGGAATAAGGTAGCTTACAATCTTTTAAGAGCCTTCAATCCTTTAATGACACTTATGTCTAGAGTTATAATTCGATTGCTGTCGAGGTCCCATCAAAATAATATTTATTATAACATTTTGCTGCATAATTCCTGTTATATTCATCAATGCAAACACATTCAACATGGAAAAAGAAGACCAACGGAATGGTAGTATATCTGTTTGAATATTGGTTGAAAATTGCAAGCATACTGACAGATATATATATAATACAATGAATACATTGTAGTATGATTCGTGTCTGACTTAAATGAGTTATGTTAAAAATAACATGTTCAAGGTTTGGTATATAAATATTTAAAAATGGTCTTAAGATGGTATGGGTTTCTTTCGCCAACTTGGATTGTAAAATAGCTGAGCACCTAAGGTCAAGATTTTCAATCAAAGCAGCAAAAATTGACGAGGAATGCAATTCACAATGATTAACTTATGTAGATTTTAATTTAAAAGAACAAATTTATAAGATTTTAACTTATAATTATAATTTTTTTTACAAAGGTAGAGTATTTTTGCTTCATTTTCAATGTTTTTAAATTGGCGTACTAAGGGCAGGTAACTCTGAAATAGTACAATTTCTAGAGGAATCGACATGACATTTTGCAATCTTGTGTATTAGCAGGAAAACATTTACGGTGAGCTTAAGAAAAAGCTCGGTGACCTATTATTTTTATTACATTTTTGAACATATCATATATTACATACTACGTTTTGGCAAAGTATAAACAAATTCTGTCATTTTTGTTTATACTCCAATACCACCTTAGGACGGTTTTACCGCATTATTAATAATGACACAATTATCTGAATGACCATATTTAAAATAGCTACCTCAAAGTTTTGGCATATGTTAATACGGATCTTTTGCCTTAATATTTTAACCCCTTTTCATCATCTCAATATTGAGCGAAGACATGGTTGAACTAAATGTAGTTGTGTGATAGCAAACAACAGTTACCTAAGTTGTCCGTATTAACCCCATATATCCTTTCCTCATATCTTATATTTTGAACATTGGTTTCCATTGTGTTTTTTTTTTTTTAATTAAGAAATTTTGGGAAGAAATGGTGGTCTTAAATGGCTTGCTCCTCTCGATCAAGAGTAACTTACGACAACTTTGCAAATTGGAGTATAACTTCGAGCGACAATGGACCAATAATGTTTCTAGTGTTATAATGACGTTACGCTCGATCTGAATCAGAATTCTATTGCAAGATAGCGATGTCTGTTAACATAGATATAAGAAGATGTGGTATGAGTGCCAATGAGACAACTCTCCATCCAAGTCAAAATTTATAAAAGTAAACCATTATAGGTCAAAGTACGGTCTTCAACACGGAGCCTTGGCTCACACCGAACAGTAAGCTATAAAGGGCCCCAAAAATTACTAGTGTAAAACCATTCAAACGGGAAAACCAACGGTCTAATCTATATAAAAAACGAGAAACGAGAAACACTTATGAACCACATCAACAAACGACAACTACTGAACATCAGATTCCTGACTTAGGACAGGTGCAAACAAATGCAGCGGGTTTAAACGTTTTAATGGTACCAAACCTTCACCCCTTTTTCTGAAACAATAGTGTCACATCACAACATAGAAAGACACACTATAAAATATCAACTGAAATAGCTTAACTCAATCAAAGGACATATTAACACCACTGAACATACACTGAACAAATAAATTTGACCTATGATACAATGCAAATACAAAATAAATAAACTAAGGGAAGAATAATATAACTTATAACAAAAACTATCTTGTAATAAACAGATAAAGGATAAATTCACCATTGACAAATTCATATCCACTTATGCTATCTTATCAATTCAATATCATAATTCTTGACGCCCTTCTTTTTGATTTCTTAAAAATGGTATACTTTACATTTAATGCAACATTAAATTTACAGACATTTATTAATCTGTGTAACGAAAATACTAAATTCCACTTGCAGTTAATATTTCTGGTTTAAATGATCTATGTTAAAAAAAAACATGTTTAAGGTCTGCTATTAGATTTAAAATAAATTTGGTCTTTAAACAGTTGTATTGCATAACCAAATGACGAATTTGAATATAGAACAATTATCAAAGTATAATGTTGTGCATGTTCTGAAAATGATAATTACTAATCGAAGAAATATAGCGTCAGATTGATAATATTATTCCTTTAATGAAAAGTTTGGTCTCAATTTGAAAACAATTTTGTCATCCCTACTCAGATTAACTAACTTGTCATAAAAACATACAGGTTGTGATCTCTTCATTGACAAAACTCAGATCACCTTAAATCAAATCAAAACGAAATGTATTGATTTCTTGAAGATTGGAAAATGTTTTCACGCTTCAACGTGGCCAAGGAATCGACGTCCCTTTTTTTATGAGTGTAGACAGATATTAATTATACATGTATGGCTTAAATAATTAACGTCCAACCGTTTAAATACAAGGTAGAACGAAGCCGTCCAGCCTTGACATCAATATGTATCATTAATATTTATATCTTAGAAATTGTAAACCTTAAAGGTCAAATCAATTAACATTAAAACGAGTTTTCTTCATTTCTTAAAAAAAATGGAAAATCTTTTCAAAAAGTGAAAACAAATACTTTAGATAATGCCTTCGCAAAATCGAATGTTATGTGAAAAAAGTAAATAAATTGATACCTGTGATATAATGCAACAGCAAGCAAGCAACGGTTGGTGAGACATTATTTATTTGCGCAATCAAGTTACCGACAAGCGTTCAAGAGCAGTTACACCTTGAAATGAATTTGAACGTAATTTCATTGTCGGACATTTAAACTAAGGATCACAATCAGAAATATGCTCCAAGGCATAAAATAATGACCTGTGTGAGGTCATTATCTTCCTTGATAAAAATGCAAACTATAATTTACTTCAAAATTATATTCGTCTGATAGTTTCTGTTGCCGATTTGGGAATTTACTTTTTTTATTTTCAATCTATGATAGGTGTAAAAAAAAAATGGTCATTGCCCGAATTTTAATTTTAAAAACAAATAATGTGAAGTTTTGCTAATTTATCGCTACAATACAGAGACATTATTATATATGCGAGATGAATTTTAATGTAAAACTTTCATAACACTTTAAAATAAAGCCAGATTTTACATATTCGTGTGTAAGATTTTGAAAATCTTATTGATTCACACTGAATAGGTTGATTGATTGATGATTACGTAACGTCCAGTGGCAAATATTTCATGCATGTTCGGGACGATACACACTGAATAGGAAATCATACTGTGACCTACATGTATTGATATTCGTTTTCGTGTAACATGTACATGTATCACCATTTCGTGCCCCCTTCGTTTCAGTTCTTAACTTTTTTACATTTATGTATACCTTTTACTCTATCAAATGATTAACTAATAAAATATTCTTATATTCTCTTGAATAACATTCACGTACCTCACAATGAGGTCGGAGGGGAGGGTATATAATTATATCCTGATTATTTGTTAAAAAAAATTATTCTGAATATTTCATTCGATTCAATTAAAATTGTTGAAAAAATAATCACTTTTCCGCGATAAAATGTCATTACAAATAGACAAAAAAAAAAAACGTAGCATCTCCCCCTTTCCATAAACTAAGTTGGTACAATAAATTACTTACAAAGTGTCTTGTATTTTTCATACACCGTTATCAGATGGTAACAATTCATTTGTGTCTTACTTCATGCAGTTACAGTAATATTTGTATTGTGTATGGATAATAATTCTAAGGTTTATATCTAGATTATTTAGTGAGTTTTATTTCACATTCTAAATGAACCGTAGGGTGTATTAAAACCTGAACGCATTAGAAAGGAATATCTCACTTTAGTGTGGTCGGTAAAAAAGGATGCTAAATTTTGCAAATCTTTATAAAAAACAATATTTTTTTGACGGTATATAAGTCAGATAATGCACATTTTAAGGTTTTTCTTGTCGTAGAACACACCTCGGGGTGTCGGGATTGCCCAAAGAAAGACCTCCCTACGGTCGGTCTTTCATTTGATCAATCCTTGCACCCCTCGGTGTGTTCTACGACAAGAAAAACCTTAAAATATGCATTATCCAGAACTTATCGTTATATTGTGATACATGTTGAGAAACTTGGCTATTTCTTTAGGTCCTTTTTTTGTAATATAGCTCTTCAACTGTTTAGTTTATTATACATTCTTGGCTTTCAAATATTCGGCTTTGAGCGTTCCTGATGAAGGTTAATCAAGAAAATCGCTTCGGACGCATGAAAAACGTGTTGTTTTGATTTTGAGACTTTTTAAAAATTAACATGGAATCCAGTTGATAACCTCAAGATATGGCAAAATACATGAAAGTCAGAATTAAGATGACATTATTTCGTCTGATCAACTCAATAACATAAATACAAATGTCCTTATTGCTTACATTTCTTTGAATAATGCATATAAAAAAGAAGATGTGGTATGATTGCCAATGAGACAACCGTCCACAAGAGACCAAAATGACACAGAAATTAACAACTATAGGTCACCGTACGGCCTTCAACAATGAGCAAAGCCCATACCGCATAGTCAGCAGACTGTTTTCAAAAAGAGAAAAGAAATGACTATATACATATAGAAGCTTCATATAATTTTTCATCTTAGTTTTTTGACAAATTACAAGAATGTCAAATTGAAGTATTCCAAAAGTGCAAAAGATGTAACTGTTCTGAAAATGTGTACTACTAATAACAGATTCAATTGTTTTGAAACATGAGTAGTACTAATCACAGATTTAATTGTTCTGAAAAAATGTATACTGCTAATCAAAGATCAAATTATTCTGAACATTTTTACTACTGATCAAAGATTTACAACTGTATAGCACCAGGTCAGGTCGGTAGTGATAGTGATATTCTTCGTAAGCAATGTTTGGTCTCAATTAAAAAAAAAAAGAATAATGTCATCTCTGATCTGGTTTTACTGTATATTCCATTACGAATTTAAATACAAAGCCAAGTATCCCAGTGACCACATTTTACAACAGCTACGTCTATGCCAATGTAGATATGTTTTAACAGCATTCTTCTGACCTCAAATATTAAAATCCTCAATTAATCATCTCGATATCAAGCGGTAATATGGTTGAATTAAATGGAGTTGTGTGAAAGTAGACACACATTTCAAATTGATGCTGGCAGACATAGCAGTCCAACATTTTTAATTGGTCTCAATTTTAAATGATTTTTCCCTGCTCAACTTAATCATCTTGTCATAAACATATACAGGATATCCTCTTCATTGACAACATTTAGATCACTTTAAGGTAATTTATAAGTTCAATAACGTAACTCATAACGTCCTGATTTTTAACATCTTAGAAATGGTACATCATAAATGTAGTTAAAATTAAATCAAAACGAAATTTATTTATTTTTTGGAAATTGTTAAACGTTTACAACTTCGCCAAAATAAAATCGACCTCGTTTTGTTAGGTATATATAAATAATAAATTTTCAAATATGGCTTAAGATAAGTAACGTTCAACCATTTATTACAAGCGTGGCCAACAGCCGTCAAACCTTGAAATACATTATTATTGTTTCTTTCTTAAAATGGCACACCTCAAACATAGTCCAAGATAAAATCAAAAGAAATCATTTCCTTTCAAAAATTTTGAAAACTGTTTAGAAAATGAAAAGAAATTATCTTAGATATTGTCGTCACAAAATATAATTATACATTAAAACAAAGATAAAAGGAACAGTTAGATTTAATGCGATAGTAAACCAGCAACACATGGTGGCAAATATAAGATGTTGCTCACTCAGCAAAAATGCAAAAATCGAAAAGCTGTTAAAAGTGGTAAAGGTGGTATGGTCTTGAGCTGAGTGTAAAACAATCCAAACAAAACATGCAAAAGGAAGATGTTTTTGGGAATGTTAGCCGGATTAGCCATGCAAGCTCTTCCCATGTTAGCTAAAACAGTACTCCCCGCTTTAGGTGTAGGTGCTTTGAGTGGTTTGGGTAGTGCTGCCATGAGTAAAGCCGTTGATTCTGGTCTCTATCTTAAACGTGGAAGTAATGTTTGCATTTGTAAAAAACAAAGTAAAGGTTTATATCTCACCCCAGGTAAACTCCCTAACAACTATGGAGATAGGTTGTATTTGAAACATGGAGGTCAACTTTATAAAAATGATAAACAGGGTAGTGGTTTGCTTTTAGGTCCTAATATTCCTTTAAGTCAAGTTTCTCTTCTAGGTTGTTTGTTATAAATAAATGGATGACGTAGACTCTGACAAGCAAATGTATCGGGAAGACAAAATTCTATCCGTTGAACACCTTCTTGAGGTAGAGATGCTTAAATATACTAACATTTTAAAAACATATAATAAACTAAACAAGGTGCTTTCTGTTGCATTAGGATCCTGTTCTGTTCTAAACGTTATTTGTACAACCAGTGCACTTAGCACTGCTGCAACAGGAATCGGAGCCAATGCTTGTATTCCTTTAAATTCACTAGCAGTCATTAATTCGTTAGGAATGATGGGGTTAACGGTATTATCCAGACGTATTCATACAAAATGTAAAAAACAACTCATTAGAACCTCTAAATCTAAGATTGGAGATGCAGTGAGTAAAGCTTTAGATGATGATGACATTAGTGACATAGAGTTTACAGGTCTTGTTACATGCGTAGACTCTTACTACACTGAAAAACAACACTTACGACTTCCTAAGAAAAACACGTAACACACACCAATATTTTTTTTAATCTAGTGTTTGCTAGATTAAAAATGAATTGGATTTCACTAGGGGTGTCCTTCATTAAAAACTGTTTATACGTAACGGATAATGAGTGAGGTGAAAATTCTTTAAAGGTTGGTAATCAAGTTTATGGTGTCGTCGTTAATAAAGTTGTCTTAACAGAAAAAAGCGTAGTAATTACGAATCACTAACAAATGGTGTTGATTTTGTTTTAAAGAACAATTAAACCGTGGTAAAATTCTAGTGTACAGTACTAACATGTACTAACTAATTTGACGGAGTAATTACATATAAACTGAGAAAACCACTTTGTTTTTAAAAGGTTTGGGTATTGCATAAATACTTCTACCATTGGAAAGGGGTGATGTAAAACAAATAAACCATCAATCACTTGAAACACAGACTGTGGTATTGTTTTACATGGCATAGTGTTATCTACCTCATAGTTCTTAAATTCATGGTGTAATATGGTTAGGTCAATTGTCCATTTTACAGACATACTATATCGTAAGTAAGCCATTGTAGTATAACTATTACTAACTTATTTTGTTATGATGTTTTCTCAATTTTCACCACTATTTTTTTTTATCTAGTGTTATCTAGATTAAAAAACGAATGGGTATTCATTCCTACTTAAATTCTAACCAAGTCGTATGAAAATTACTCTTGTTTAGTCTTTTTACCGATATTAATACCTGTATTTCTTACAAAGGCACCTTCCAAGGGTTCCTTCTCTCTGTTTAACCCACTGCAAGCCCACACCCATATCGTGTCCTTTTCCCTCGTTTTCAAGGTAAGTATACTACTCTTACCCAACTTGCTATCTACTTCGTTCACTTGTACAGTTTGGTAAATAACCCCGGTGGGAAGGTCTTTCTATTTTTAAATTTCCTTTTTTTTGTTCCTGTACCTTGTCTTCAAACGCATTAACACTCATAAAGTCATTATCAAAAGAAGCCTTCATAATATAATACTATAGTAATCAAGTCTTTACAGTTAATATTTTCAATATTTCATCTAAAACGCATTTGTCACTATCACTGTCGCTATCACTGTCACTGTTACTATCACTGTCACTATCACTGTCACAATCACTTTTAATAAATGCTAATACATCCGTGAATTATGTTGATGAGATTTTGTATTAAATTAAAAATGGGTTGTCTGTAAATTCATACATCATGATCTCAAAAAATTTATTTTTTTGTATTTCAATTTTTTAAAGACTCAAACGAGTTGACCTTATTCTACCTTTAACAGCTGGTGTGTACCTTCCGGTCCTTCCGATGTACACATGCGTAATTGAAAGTGCGGTAGAACTTCAAGTCCTCCCAATGTACGCATGCGTGATTCGAAGTGTGGTAGAACTTCCAGTCCTTCCAATGTACGCATGCGGGATTAGGAGTGGTGGCGGAATCGGCGTTTCTACACTACTACCAGTGGTATTCCATAATTTATTTCTCGAAGACTACACAAACTAGTTACCAGTTCCTGTTACTGAAAATGGCAGTGTTGCATAACAACCAACAAAATATATACATGTATGGTCATGCGGCAAAAATTGACTTAAAACGCAGTTGAAAAGCTTCGTCTATTTTTTTTTTTTTTTTTTTTGCTTAATGAAAAAAAAAACAGATTTTTAATGGCCCCCGACGTGCATATATTGAATATATATTCTATACTTTGTAAAACGTGATTTTGATTTTCTGGATATTTTAAACCCAATTGAATAAGCTTGCGATTAAAAGTAATTCCAAGTCTGTATCGTCCAATCAGAAGCCGTACAAGATTCTATTCTGAATACCAAACTTGCCGGTAAAATATAAACAAATAATTGCACTCTTGTAAACTAATACATTTTGTATATCTAACGCTGAAATAAAGATTTTTACTTCGACTTAGGATATTTTAAGTCTTGAAAACGTAAACCTTAACGCAGAGGATGTTAATTATTCAGATAAAAATATCTATAAAGTCCTGTGCGGAAGAGATTTAATCCAACAGTGGAGATATAATGTCCAGCGGTACTACGACAAAGACAAGCGTTTAAGACTTCAATCCCAGTTCTTGGGTGTTATGCTTCATTGTATGAGTATATAGCTGCTAAGTGCACAGCAGAAGACATTAAGAGTTCAGCTCTGAATTTTTTAAGTCCAGTATTCAAGATGAAAAAAAACGAATATACTTTTATAATATAGAATATAGCGCTGATTATATACAATGTAAAATATAGCACTGAACCTGTAAAGTTCGTTCACTAAAGTTTAAAATGTATATTCCATAGCATTATTAAAATCATTACATTTGTTTCTCTATTTGCAATTGAGTGGCTATTCTTTGTATAAACAGCGGTGTATAATCGTATATGTAGGGTTTTGAACAAATGATGCCGGTAGTTTTATAGTGTGTACCTTATAACCAAAGATACCAACATTAATTTGATATACAATTTGCACGTTTCGAATTTTAATTCTTATCCGTGGTGTTTGAACACAATATTAGAAATCTTAAAAAGTAGGAATAATAAGACTGGAAGAACCTTTCCAAAAACGTTTTATAAATGTATACACGAATTACGACGTTGGTGATTTGGGATAGGCACAACGCCATAACTAATACAACCCCTTCACCTGTTGAATTCTACGAAATCTTATAAAGCAATGTTATAAATATCATAACGTGCTCAAAAATGAAAATAAGGTCTTGTAAATTGCGTGCATTCGAAGCGCTTTTCTGGATTAACCATCATAAGTAACGCTCAAACCAAAACTCGTACCAAATTGTATCAAAACCCACACTATCATTATTGGATAGACACACATTTATTTTTGTTTAGAATTCAACTAAAAGGTGTAATAATAAAGCAAGTAATATTATTAATAAAGATAGCAAATTAGAATTGTCCTCTAAATGCCTTATTTTTGCAAAATACCCTGTTTTGGTAATTCCTGCTATAGATTTAATATATTACAATTGATAAAGTTTATAATCGTAGTGTAATAATTATTGTTAAATAATTGCGCTATGGGTTTATTCTATTTTTTGTGGAAAAGAAGGAGTATACTTAAGTCAATCAGAAACATGTTTTGCCAACATAAGACTTCTTATAAAAGAAGGAAAAAAATAACAAGGTGGCAATCGAAGTTCCTTGTCTAATAAAAATAAACAACACAATAGCAAAAACAAATATCAACGAAATAACAACC
This sequence comes from Mytilus coruscus, assembly GCA_017311375.1. Lineage (NCBI taxonomy): Eukaryota > Metazoa > Mollusca > Bivalvia > Mytilida > Mytilidae > Mytilus > Mytilus coruscus. The sequence continues at coordinate 79,717,675 of CM029603.1, read as the reverse complement.
ACATTAACAAATAAAAAATATTAAACAGTTCGGTGAAAAAAAAACTAAAGCTTTCAAAAAAAAAGAATTGAATAATATTAAGTAGATATATCTTATGACAGCTACATCGTTCAAAGTTATTGTTGTATACAGATACATTAATAAACGGATAATATTAACGTTTAGACGAGTTGTATATACAGAAATGTACACAGCCATGTATCGCCATCACTGCTGGTGATCCGATGGAGAAATCTGTTGTAGAGTTGTCACTGGTTCAGACGTACTTATAAATATAATTATTTCTGTGACTGTATCTTGCATTAATTTGTAGGATCCTTTACAATAGATATTTCAGCTGATCTGTAACAATTCCATCTTCATGCCTTATATATCATGTACTGTATTACGACGCTAGATTAAAACTGACGAGGAAGGTAACACCCGGCCACCGAAAGCTTTATTTTGTGAAGCCTAGGTGGTCGTGTGGTCTAGCGTGTCGGATACAGTGCAGGCGATTTGGTGTCACGATATCTCAGTAGCATGAGTTCGAATCCCGGCGAGGGAAGAACAAAAAATTTGCGAAAGCAAATTTACAGATCTAACATTGTTGGGCTGATGTTTAGACGAGTTGTATATACAGAAATGTACACAGCCATGTATCGCCATCACTGCTGGTGATCCGATGGAGAAATCTGTTGTAGAGCTGTCACTGGTTCAGACGTACTTATAAATATAATTGTTTCTGTGACTGTATCTTGCATTAATTTGTAGGATCCTTTACAATAGATATTTCAGCTGATCTGTAACAATTCCATCTTCATGCCTTATATATCATGTACTGTATTACGACGCTAGATTAAAACTGACGAGGAAAGGTAACACCCGGCCACCGAAAGCTTTATTCTGTGAAGCCTAGGTGGTCGTGTGGCGTGTCGGATACAGTGCAGGCGATTTGGTGTCACGATATCTCAGTAGCATGAGTTCGAATCCCGGCGAGGGAAGAACAAAAAATTTACGAAAGCAAATTTACAGATCTAACATTGTTGGGCTGATGTTTAGACGAGTTGTATATATATATATATATATATATATATTGCTTGCCGATCAAGGTGATAACATGCTTACTGTGTGGACGACACTCTTAGATCTCTTGAAGTCCACTATATACATGTACCACTAGTTTGAAAGTTAAGTACTGTCAATTCAAAAATTATTCCGAGTTTTTTAATGCGAATAATGCGACTGGGTGAGAATCATAATAGAAGGAACTTGCATTTTAATATCTAATACATATATCTGTATGCAGCTTTTCCGAAATCTCAATTATTACATGTATTAATCTCGTATCTTTGTCCATTCTTTGAAAATCGCAATAATAAATGCACAATATTATTTTTTAATTTGCAGTATAGTGACAATATTCCTAGCATCTCTTTTTTTTATTAAAGTTAATCGATACACAATTAGAGTATCATACAGTCCCTGTGACGTAAAAGTTAACACTTTTTTCATTCGGGAATCGTACGTGCAGCGTTCGGGAATCGTTCGTATAGAGTTCGGTCATCGTTCGTACATCATTCGTATAGCGTTCGTACAACGTTCGGTCAGCGTTCGTTCATTGTTCGTTCAACGTATGGTAAATGTCATCGTTTAGGGTTTTGTAT
>CM029603.1:79607461-79715929 GCA_017311375.1 Mytilus coruscus | reverse complement strand
TACCTGATTTTCATATGATGAAGACATAATCTTTCAATCAGTTTAATTGAGGTCTGGAGCTGGCATGTCAGTAATTGCTAGTAGTTCTTTGTTAAATTATGTATCATTGTCAGTTTGCTTAGTTTCTTTTGATACCTATTCTGACATCGGACACGCACTTCTTTTAAACTGAGTTCTACTGTGCGTATTGCTATGTGTTTCTTTATTCTACATTGGCTAGAGGTATAGGGAGGTTGAGATCTCACAAAACATGTTTAACCCGCCCCATTTTTGCGTCTGTCCCAAGTCAGGAGTCTCTGACCTTTGTTAGTCTTGTATGCTTTGTTTAATTTTAATTCCTTTATATGTTTTGGAGTTTAGTGTGACGTCCATTTTCACTGAACCAGTCCACAATTTTATTTTGGGACAGCTGAGGACCACCACCGCGTGCGGGATTTTCTCGCTGCGTTGAAGACCCATTGGTGGCCTTCGGCTGTTATCTGCTCTTTGGTCGGGTTGTTGTCTCTTTGACATATTCCCCATTTCCATTCTCAATTTTACAATTTGTATTTCGTAGTAATGGATGCATGGTTATAACCATAAGACTTCTCTAATTTTACACAACTATTTGAATTCTAAACGTAAGACACACTGAGAGACTTAGTTTAAATTCTTTTTTACAACAAATATATTTTTATTCTTTAGATTGTCTGTTACAATTATACTTCACTGTCCAAGCGCCAGTGCAGTATTCCTGTGAAATACTTCTGAGTTGCAAGGAACATACTCAGAATATAATAAAAACATAACATAAACTATGACAATATATATGAATTCTTCTATTAAATCAATTTCTTCAAATTTATGAAAATACATTTTGAGAAATCATTTTGCTTTCATTCATAACCCTTCTTTATTCCTTTATAAACAATTCATACACATTTGAGCATTTCAATTTTGCTCTGAAACATAGTATGATTTGAAAATGCAAAACCTAAAACTGTCAAAAATAGTTAAAACCATATTAACCCTGATCTGATATTTTGTATCCAAATACTATATTTTTCCGATATCTTATTTTTAAAATTGAGTTTTGTAGGAAGATGTTCCACTTTATCACAAAATCTTTTAAAAAGAACATGTAATAAAGAAATGTAAGTAATCTTCCTCTTCTGTTTTACAAAATTACATTTACTATTATTAGAAATTTTCCATTTAAATAGCAACTGCTTTGTGGGAATAATATAATTTAGCAGTTTCCATCTAAACATTTTCATCTTGTTCTCTCTTAATGATTTGAATATAAAATCGTTTACGAATGACATATGTAGCCTGTAATCTAACTTTAAATATCTTGTCCAAATATTGATACCAATTGGCTGTGTATATTTTTGATCTACTAAACTATTATATAACATTTTATTATAAATATCTTTTGTTTGTATTTGTTTATTTCCCAATCTCAATTTATCCTTACTAATACTGATTTTACTCTTTAAAGAGTTTTCTTTAATCAGAACTTGCTGCCATTACTTCGCGATGGAGGATTTTAATATTTTAAACTCTGCAATCCAATTTGACTTATTGTTTAATTTTTCTAAAATAAAACCTCTGATATCTTTCCTCACGATCCAGTATGTCGTTAATATATATCAATCCACTTGCTACCCAGTTTTGAAAGAACAAACTTTTGTTGCAATGTTTAATATATCTATTTACCCAAATAATCTGTTTTCTGATATTTGAAAATGATCTGTTTTCACCCAACTTGAAATTACTTCAACATTTTTAATAAAAGTTTCAAAGTCGGTACAAATATCATGTTAGTAAGGGACACATACCTAATACATACAACTAAAACAAGAAGTTCTTAAAATTGAAATCATAAAGATGCTGCTTTTTCATTGAAACAAATTTGTTATGTTTGGTCGACGTGTTGTATGTTACAGGAAATACTGTACGATTGATTGATGTTCTGTGTTGAACATACAGCGGCAATATTTTATGCAAACGAAAACAAAATATGTCGATTCTCCAAGGTAGCTCGGCAAGTATAAATGCCTCTTTAAAAAGTTAGTGTGTAGGGTAAGGCAGAAATTTTGCCTTGCAATAGGCTACAAACAGACCCATTACGGCGATATTACAAGGCTTATTTAACGTGCAAAGTGTGTGGAATTCAAAACGTTACAACATGACAAATCAAATGAAAGTGGCGACGGGCCCCAAAAGTGTATGAGGTTAAATGTTTGGTTTAAGTTACTTTATAGATCACATCAAAATGAAACTTGGTACGCATGTTCAATATGCAGAGAACTGTTTAACAAATATGCAAAATTAACATGAATATATGTTATAGTGCGAGCGGGGATTGGTGTCCTATGGACAAATATTCTTGTACATATACCAGCCTCGTGAGTCGAGACCAAAATTAGAATACTGCTCAACAATTTGGAATCCTCATACAAACACCAACATCAATAAATGAGAATCTGTCCAAAAGAACGCAGCAAGATTTATCCTCAATAAACCAAACGATTACAAAAAAACAGACAGCACAACAGAAATTGTAAAAAAAATCTAAATTGGGAAACATTAGATCAGAGGCGAAAAACATCAGACGTTATCCTCTTGTATAAGGTAGTCCAACACCTTATTGCCGTGCCTTTTCAACATCACCCTAGTATTGCAGAAATGAAACCAACTCGCCATAGCCATGCATGAACATTTCAGGCAATTCGGACAAATGTAAATGTGTGCAAATACTCGTTCATTCCACGAACAATCAATCATCTTATGGAACCAACTACCACCACCTGTGATAGCCGTCCCTGTACTGGACGCATTTAAGGTGGCAGTCAAGGAGTATGCTAAACTTCCACATAATTGTACAGTGTAAATACGTTTTTCTTTAAATTTTGAGGCTCTGCTATGCGTGTGTAAATATTCCTTGGTGAGATGTCTTCTTGCGGATGTTACTAAGTAATCTATATATATATATACATAATTACTCTAAATATCAGCACAACAATGTTAAATCTGCAAATTTGTGAAAGCAAATTCTGTTCTTCCCTCGCCGGATTCGAACTCGTGCTATTGGGATATCGAGACAACACCGTTTGCACTGTGTCCAGCGCTCTAGACCACCTAGACTGAACAAAATTCAGCTTTCGGTGGCCTAGTGTTACCGTTCCTCGTCAGTAGAATCTAGAATTGTAACACAGTACATGATATATTAGGCATGAAGATGGAATTGATTACAGATTAGCTAAATTATCTGTCGTTAAGGATCGTAAGATGCAGTCACAGAAATAACTATTTGATAAGTACGTCTAAACAAGTGAGAACTCTTCGACAGATCCATCCATTGAATCACCATTGAAGGTAATACACGGCTAAAAACACATATTATATTCATAATTACTCTAAATATCAGCACAACAATGTTAAATCTGCAAATTTGCGAAAGCAAATGTTTTGTTCTTCCCTCGCCGGATTCGAACTCATGCTATTGGGATATCGAGACAACTCCGCCTGCACTGTGTCCAGCGCTCTTACAACAATGTTAAATCTGCAAATTTGCGAAAGCAAATTTTGTTCTTCCTCGCCGGGATTCGAACACCGCCTGCACTGTGTCCAGCGCTCATATATATATATATATATATATATATATAAGTGCCTAAGAATGTAACTATAACACACTAATGAGTGTTATAAAATTAGTTGTTATATTTTATATTATTCACGCAATATTTCGCTAAACAAATTAGCTTCATCCGGCGTGTGCATCTCTCAAGGTGAAATCGGATGCATGACAAAAAATATTTTGTAGCTTGAACTACACAAAATTTGAGTAAAAGTTTAACAAAATTTATTGATGTTCTATAAAAATATATGTTTGTAAATTGTCTAGAATATATAAAAATATTTTTGCCGCTTATTGTACATAGCAATTCTTAAATCAAAACAAACAGTTGTTTGAGAGATGCACACGCCGGATGAAGCTAATTTGTTTAGCGAAATATTGCGTGAATAATATAAAATATAACAACTAATTTTATAACACTCATTAGTGTGTTATAGTTACATTCTTAGGCACTTATATAATTTAATGTAGTAACTGCATCAGTTTATTTACAAACTGATCCACACCTAGATAGATTGAATGTTGATTGTTGCTATTTTTAGACACTATATACTATTTTCCCAGGCAACACGCATGACACATCTTATTTTGTGTAATCCGTTCATATCTATTTCCTCGCAAGATCATGGAAAATAAAACATATTTCAATAAATTGAGAAGTTTAACGAAAAAGAAAATACAGCTTGAACATCATGCTTCAAATCTTAAATCGTACATAGATAACAACACAATTCCAAAAGGTTTAAATATCAAATTGACGCCTCAAACACCGGGTGTCAAGTCCACCAGATTTATGAAACGTTGGGACGATATTTTATTCAATTGTTCTTTCCGACTTCTTCAACTTTTACTCTCCTTTTCTATTTACGGCTACAAACAAATTAATTCGGAAATAAATGAAACGTTTATAAAAACACCACTGTCTGTTACTCCAGGAGACATGGAAGTAATTCAAAGAAGACTATCCGACATCCAAAGAATAGAGAAACAAAATTTCAAAGCCAAACAGAATAAAAATTCAAACGAGACCATTTAAACCAGCAAAGTTCCGTTTTGGAAGAAGATCAAATTTTAAACATATTAAAGAGAGTAAATCAAAACAACCGAGAAAAGACGTTTTAAAAACAGAAAAACTCAGTTCAAGATAATTTAGTTGTAAACCTGTCATCAATAGAACTAACTGACTCTGAAGAAAAACTATTGAGTAAAGGCCTTAATTTCTGTCCAGTTCCAGCAAACGTCAATAATTTACAACTTGAGACAGATGTAGAAGCATTTGCCAGGCGTCTTCGTTTGAAAGAACATTTCAATAGACAACAGAAGAAAAATTTAAAAGAAGCCGGAATGAATGAATCTGATTATGAGAGTGATGAAGGAGACATATGCATCCCAAAATTTAAAAGAAAAGTACATGGAATCCACCTAAAAGCAAAACGATAATTTGGAATCATTTATTACATCAGTCAAAGCTGAAGTCAGATCTTCAATCAGTGGTAAACAAGTGCGAAATATTTCAAAGTCAGAAAGCCAAGCCATGATAAACTTAAAAGACCGTGATGACATTGTTATCAAACAAGCGGACAAAGGAAGTGCCGTTGTTGTGATGAACAAGGCAGACTACATCGAAGAAGGGAATCGTCAGCTCTCCAACACTAAATTTTATAAAGAATTAACATGTGATCCAACCAAAGAAATCAACAAAAAAATTAATGACGTCCTCTCAGAAATGAATAAAGATAAACAAATTGATGACGATACGTACGATTATCTACGCCCAGACGAAACTTGCACAGCCGGTCGATTTTACTTACTTCCAAAACTCCATAAAGAAGGGATTCCAGGGAGACCTATAGTATCAGCTAATGGCCATCCCACCGAAAAAATTTCAGAATTTGTTGATTACCACCTTAGACCACATGTTAGACAACTGCCATCTCATATTCAAGATACAACTGACTATTTGAAAAAAATGAATTCCTTAAGTCCATTACCTAATGACACAATTTTGGTTTCGATGGATGTGTGTTCTTTATACACAAATATTCCAAAAGATGAAGGAATAGCCGCGTGTGAAAAAGTATGGAACACTCGAAAGGATAAACATCCACAAACTGACTGTCTAGTTCAATTGCTCAAGCTAGTGCTTGAAAATAACAACTTTATTTTCAACGACAAGCACTTTTTGCAGATTGACGGAACTAGTATGGGAACAAAAATGGCACCTTCTTTCGCCAACATTTTATGGGGATCTTGAAGAACGCATCCTTTTGAGTGTGCCATACAAGCCCTTGTCATGGCTCCGTTTTATTGATGATATTGACATGAAATGGAACGATACTGCAGAACATTTACAAGATTTCTTAGATCATTGTAATCAGTTCCATCATTCAATTAAATTTACATCTGAATTTTCAAGCGAGAAAATTGTTTTTCTCGACACCACCACATTTGCAAAAAACGGGGTCATTACAACTGATCTCCACACAAAGAAAACTGATAAACACCAGTTCCTTTCTCCAAAAAGTTGTCACCCGAAACACTGCTCCAGGAGCATACCTTACAGTCAAGCCATCAGACTAAAGCGAATTTGCTCCTCGGAATCCAAACTCAACTATCGTTTGGGACAACTAAAAAAACAACTAAAATCAAGAGGATACAAAAGCAAAAACATCACAGACGCTTTTGATAAAGCCCAAGAAAAAGATCGAGATATCCTCATGGAATACAAAGATAAGACGACCCGCGCAGATAGAATTCCGTTTGTTGTCACCTTCCATCCCGATTTGACAAATATTTCATCTACTATCCGCAAGCACTGGCGTCTTATCGAAAATGACTCTTCCTTAAAAGAAATTTTTCCATCACCTCCTGTTATTGCCTATCGCAGACCAAAAATCTCAAAGACATACTTGTCACATCTAAAGTAAAGAAACAAGAGACTTCTAAAATTGGGTGTTACAAACAATGCGGAAGAACCAATTGTATGTGCTGTAAAGTCGCCAACACTGACCACTCTTTCAGCAGCACAGTAACAAAGCAGCGATACAACATCTATGTTACATCTAATTGCAAAACGGAAAATAGTATTTATATTCTTACTTGTGGAACTTGCAAGCTGCAGTATGTTGGTGAAACAGAAACGAAATTCAACATCAGACTTAACAATCACCGGTCTTTTATACAAAAGGAAGAAACTGTCCAATTACGAGACACCTCTTAAGAACAGGGCATACGTTTGAAAATATCACCTTTCAAATAATTGAGGTAAACCAAAATTGGGACTCCCAAAGGAGAAAACAGAGAGAAAGGTTCTGGATGCATCAGCTACGTACTCTTGAACCTGATGGACTTAATGAGAGAGATGAAAAACAGTTCTACCCAAAACCAAAGGAATAAATCCTGAACTTCATTCTATTTAACTAAAACAACTATTTGTTTTGATTTAAGAATTACTATGTACAATAAGCGGCAAAAATATTTTTATATATTCTAGACAATTTACAAACATATATTTTTTATAGAACATCAATAAATTTTGTTAAACTTTTACTCAAATTTTGTGTAGTTCAAGCTACAAAAATATTTTTTTGTCATGCATCCGATTTCACCTTGAGAGATGCACACGCCGGATGAAGCTAATTTGTTTAGCGAAATATTGCGTGAATAATATAAAATATAACAACTAATTTTATAACACTCATTAGTGTGTTATAGTTACATTCTTAGGCACTTATATAATTTAATGTAGTAACTGCATCAGTTTATTTACAAACTGATCCACACCTAGATAGATTGAATGTTGATTGTTGCTATTTTTAGACACTATATATATATATATATATATATATATATATATATATATATATATATATATATATATATATATATATATATATATATATATATATATAGCTAATTAAAGTTGAAGTACAGATTCTTGTAAATGCATCGATTTATTTTTTTTACATTAATGTTTTACCACAAATTGGTGAATTGTTCTGTAATAAAAAGAATAGTTATATGAGGGTCTGAATGGGGTTTACAAAAAGAGAATAAATGGCTAAAAAAAAGAATAAAGAAAACAGAATAATGTGTAAAATCTATTAAGCATAGAGAAAATGGTTAATAAAATAAAAAAAAATGCAGATTTGAAGGAAACATCGCCCATATCCTCTTATATTATTGATATCTCAATCTATAGTAACATTGAATTTACGGCCATAGCGCACTCCTAAAACAACTGAGGCAAAGGGGGTCTAGGGATGTGCACCAGCGGGATTTTTGATAAATTCTATATACTAGTATAGATACACTATTCAATAATTTTCATCATTCATATATATGAATCAGAAATCATGGGAAACGACAACCCACAGATACAAAAAAAAAAAAATAAATAAAATACGTAGACATTCATGCATTTAACAATCTTTTAAATCTCCTGATTACCATTATATTTTTGGATAAACAGTAGCAAATGCATAGTATTATACAATATGCAATGAACATGTGGCTTTTTACCGGGAGCTTGGAATGTAGCTTTAGGCGTTTATAGCGGAATATCATTTAGTTTATAGTAAGTCCCGATGTAGTGTCCGTTTGAAGTAAAAGTTCAATTGAATCAGTATCAAACTCAGAGACGGATTTTGTTGGGGTATTGGGCTCCCCTTATAGAACTACACATCTGTTGATGTAAAGAATTTTACACGTCCAACTCCTAACGTTGTCTTGCCGTAGGGTCTTTTTTAAAACCTGGACCCGCTAGAAACGATTATGATGCTTAATTATTTTATACCAATTGATAATTAACCTTCAAAGATACGTATAATTTCATGTAAAAAGTAAGAAATTCATTTTGATTAAGATCCAATAAATGCCGAAGTCCTTATGTATTTCTCTGTATTTTTATGATTTCGTCATTCTTCAACAATATCAAAAACAGAGCCAGCTTGAAAAAACCCACCTAGAGCCAATTTTTCTAATAAAATAAAAACAAACTCTTAATAAAGAGCTGCGTATAAAAACTAGTCAGGACACTTACCTCACAAAACCTATTCATCATACAAAAAAAAACCAAAACGTATGAACATTTCAAAATACGATTTTGAAAGTTGTGTGTGAAGTTAGCGGCCGGTTCGTTATTCGATATTCGATATTCAAATTCCAACCGGCTGCTAGCAGTCGGTTCGATATTCAAATCTAGTTCAAAATCATAAAAATTCAAATATTTGATAACATTAAAAGCATGATTTTCATAGTTAAGAGGAGTGAAAAGATACGTAGGAAAACGTTTTATGACCACGTCAAGCTGTCGTGAATTCTCGTCGAATATAACCCTTATGTAAGTTGCATATTTGTCTTTATGTAATATAGATTTTATCAATAAAACGACTTCAAAGATGTAATTTTATATATAATATTTCTTAAAACAAAACGAAAACCGATCACTCTAGAAACATTTAAAATATAAACAGAAATATTTAAGGAAAGCCCTACAAAAAAGAAATGTATAGTGAAAACCTACCGGAGACCGCTTAAATGACGGTGAGACCCCCTGGTCTTTCAATGTCCATAAAAATTCGACGAAATCATAGACTTTGTATACATGAAGGTTGTATCAAAAGGATTTTCCAGAATAATGTCATCTTTGATATCTACGGAGGGCTTAGATTGTCACCTTTCAGCTAAAATTGTCACAATTTCAGGACAAAGGGCACAGGGCAAAGGTGAGACCCCCAAGATCTCTCAATCTTTCTAATATTATGTAGACAGTTAGTTAATATGTAGATACAAACGTGAATGAAAGGAATTTGGATAAACTTTCTGTCTTCTATGTTTACGGAGGGTCCAAAGTGCCAGTTGGATATTCAAAATATATAGGAAAACCTACCGGAGACCGCTTAAATGACGGTCAGACCCCTGGTCTTTAAATGTCCATAAAATTCGACGAAATCATAGATTTTGTATATGTAAAGATTGTATCAAAAGGATTTCCCAGAATAATGTCATCTTCGATATCTACGGAGGCTTAGATTGTCATTTTCAGCTAAAATTGTCAAAATTTCAGGACAAAGAGCACAGGGCAATGGTGAGACCCCTTTATCTCTCAATCTTCTTAATATTATGCAGACAGTTAGTTAGTATGTAGATACAAACGTGACTAAAAGGAATTTGGGTGCACTTCTTGTCTTCTATGTTTACGGAGGGTCCAAAGTGCCAGTTGGATATTCAAAATATATAGTGAAAATATATATTTTGAAAGCTTAGATGTCACTTTTCAGCTAAAAATTTTCAAAATTTCAGGACAAAGGGCACAGGGCTATGGTGTGATCCCCCACCCCCCCCCACCCCCGATCTCTCAATTTTCCTAATATTATGTAGACAGTTAGTTAATATGTAGATACAAACGTGAATGAAAGGAATTTGGATGCACTTTCTGTCTTCTCTGTTTACGGAGGGTCCAAAGTGCCAGTTTGATATTTAAAACATATAGTGAAAACCTACCGAAGACCGCTTAAATGACGGTCAGACCCCCGGTCTTTACATGTCGATAAAATTCGACGAAATCATAGACTTTGTATATATAAAGATTGCATCAAAGATTTCCCAGAATAATGTCATCTTCGATATCTACGAAGAGCTTATGTTGTCATTTTCAGCTAAAATTGTCAAAATTTCAGGACAAAGGGTACAGGGCAATGGTGAGACACCCTGATCTCTCAATCTTCTTAATATTATGCAGACAGTTAGTTGATATGTAGATGGAAACATGACTAAAAGGAATTTGGGTGCACTTCTGTCTTCTATGTTTACGGAGGTTCCAAAGTACCAGTTGGATATTCAAAATATATAGTGAAAACTATATATTTTGAAAGCTTAGATTGTCACTTTTCAGCTAAAATTTTCAAAATTTCAGGACAAAGGGCAAGGGCAATGCTGAGACCCCTGATCTCTCAATCTTTCTAATATTATGCAGACAGTTGTTTAATATAAAGATACAAACGTGACTGTAAGGAATTTGGGTGCACTTCCTGTCTTCTATGTTTACGGAGGGTCCAAAGTGCCCATTGAATATTCAAAATATATAGTGAAAACCTACCGGAGACCGTTTAAATGACGGTGAGGACCCCTGGTCTATCAATGTCCATAAAATTCGACGATATCTCAGACTATGTATATATAAAGATGCTATCAAAGGACTTCCCAGAATAATGTCATTTTCAATATCAAACTGGCAATTTGAGCCCTCCATAAACTAAGAAGACGAAAAGTTTACCCAAATTCTTTTCGATGTCATTTATATCTATATATTAACTACTTATATGCATAATATTATGAAGTTTAAGAGATCAGGAAGATTTAGCCAACAACCTGTGCCCTTTCCCGTAGATTTGTGACGGTTTGTGTTTGAAAAGTGACATTTAAGCCCTCCATACATATCGAAGATGACATTATCTGGGAAATCCTTTTAATACCATTTGTGTATATACAAAGTCTACAATAGTATACAATTTTGTGGATATTGAAAGACCAGGGGATCTCACTGCTTTTCAGCGGTCTCCGGTAAATTTTCACTATACATTTTGAATATCAAACTGGCAATTTGAGACCTCCATAAACTTAGAGGACAAAAGTTTACCCAAATTCCTGTTGATGTTATTTATATCTATATATTAACTAACTATATGCATACTATTATGAAGATTAAGAGATCAGGAAGATCTAGCCAACGACCTGTGCTCTTTAGCCGAGATCTGTTACGATTTGTAATTGAAAAGTGATATTTTAAGCCCTCCGTACATATCAAAGATGACATTTTCTGGAAATCCTTTTAATGCCATTTTATATATACAAAGTCTACAATAGTATACAATTTTGTGAATATTGAAAGACCAAGGGGATCTCACTGTTTTTAGCGTTTCCGGTAGGTTTTCACTATAAACTTTGAATATCAAACAGGCACTTTGAGCCCTCCATAAACTTAGAAGACGAAAAGTTTACTTAATTCCTTTTGATGTCATTTATTTCTATATATTATCTAACTATATGCATAATATTATGAAGATTGAGAGATCAGGAAGATCTAGCCAACGACCTGTGCTTTTAGCCTAGATTTGTGACGATTTGTAATTGTAAAGTGATATTTAAAGCCCTCCGTACATATCGAAGATGACATTATCTGAAATCATTTTAATGCCATTTTATATATACAAAGTATACAATAGTATACAATTTTGTGGATATTGATTGACAAGTGGGATCACACTATTTTTTTAGCGATCTCCGGTTGGTGTTCACTATAAACTTTGAATATCAAACAGGCACTTTGAGCCCTCCATAAACTAAGAAGACAAAAATTTACTCAAATTCCTTTTGATGTCATTTATATCTATATTAACTAGCTATATGCATAATATTATGAAGATTGAGAGGTCAGGAAGATCTAGCCAACGACCTGTGCCCTTTCACCTAGATTTGTGACGATTTGTATTTGAAAAGTGACACTTTAAGCCCTCAGTACATATCGAAAATGACATTTTCTGGGAAATCCTTTTAGTGCCATTTGTGTATATACAAAGTGTACAATAGTATACAATTTTGTGGATATTGAAAACCAGGGGATCTCAATGTTTTTAGCGGTCTTCGGCAGGTTTTCACTATAAATTTTGAATATCAAACAGACACTTTGAGCCCTCCATCAACTTAGAAGACGAAAAGTTTACCCAAATTCCTTTTGATGTCATTTATATAAATTTTAAATGACAAAGAAACTAAGGTTTCAACTCCCTCAGGCAAAGTTGACCTTAGATGAATTTGGCTATTTTTTTAGGTATTTTGTCATATAGCTCTTCAACTGTTTCGGTACTTATACATCCCTCAGTTTCAAATGTTTGGCATTGAGCGTTCCTGATGAAGGTAAATCCAGAAAAGCGCTTCACGCATGAAATTATTAAACGTGTTGTTTTCAATTTTTACATCACTGGGTCGATACCTCTGCTGGTGGACTATCAGTCCCCGAGGGTATCATCAGCTCAGTAGTCAGTACTTCGGTACTGACATGATTTATAACAAACTTTTCTAAAATTGTCCGTTGATAAAATTTTAAATGATAAAGAAACTAAGGTTTCAACTCCCTCAGGCAAAGTTGACCTTAGATGAATTTGGCTATTTTTTAGGTATTTTTGTCATATAGCTCTTCAACTGTTTCGGTACTTATACATCCCTCAGATTTCAAATGTTTGGCATTGAGCGTTCCTGATGAAGGTAAATCCAGAAAAGCGCTTCACGCATGAAATTATTAAACGTGTTGTTTTCAATTTTTATATCTATATATTAACTAATTATATGCATAATATTATGAAGATTGAGAGATCAGGAAGATCTAGCCAACAATCTGTGCCCTTTCACCTAGATTTGTGACGATTTGTATTTGAAAAGCGACACTTTAAGCCCTCCATACATATCGAAGATGACACTATCAAGGAAATCCTTTTAATACCATTTGTGTATATACAAAGCGTACAATAGTATACAATTTTGTGGATATTGAAAGACCAGGGGATCTCACTGTTTTTCAGCGGTCTTCGGCAGGTTTTCACTATAAATTTTGAATATCAAACAGGCACTTTGAGCCCTCCATCAACTTAGAAGACGAAAAGTTTACCCAAATTCCTTTTGATGTCATTTATATCTATATATTAACTAACTATATGCATAATATTTTGAAGATTGAGAGATCAGGAAGATCTAGCCAACAATCTGTGCCCTTTCACCTAGATTTGTGACGATTTGTATTTGAAAAGTGACACTTTAAGCCCTCCGTACATATCGAAGACCACATTATCTGGGAAATCCTTTTAATAGCATTTGTGTATATACAAAATGTACAATAGTATACAATTTTGTGGATATTGAAAGACCAGGGGATCTCACTGTTTTTCAGCGGTCTTCGGCAGGTTTTCACTATAAATTTTGAATATCAAACTGGCAATTTGACCCTCCATAAACTTAGAAGACGAAAAGTTTTCCCATTTCTTTTGATGTCATTTATATCTATATATAATCTAACTATATGCATAATTTTATGAAGATTGAGAGATCAAGAAGATATAGCCAATGATCTGTGCCCTTTCACCTACATTTGTGACGATTTGTATTTGAAAAGTGACACTTTAAGCCCTCCGTACATATCGAAGATGACATTATCTAGGAAATCTTTTAATACCATTTGTGTATATACAAAGTGTACAATAGTATACAATTTTGTGGATATTGAAAGACCAGGGGATCTCACTGTTTTTCAGCGGTCTTCGGCAGGTTTTCACTATAAATTTTGAATATCAAACAGGCACTTTGAGCCCTCCATCAACTTAGAAGACGAAAAGTTTACCCAAATTCCTTTTGATGTCATTTATATCTATATATCAACTAACTATATGCATATTATTTTGAAGATTGACAGATCAGGAAGATCTAGCCAATGACCTGTGTCCTTTCACCTAGATTTGTGACGATTTGTATTTGAAAAGTGACACTTTAAGCCCTCCGTACATATCGAAGGTGACATTTTTCTGGGAAATCCTTTTATTACCCTTTGTATATATACAAAGTCTACAATAGTATACCATTTTGAGGATATTGATAGACCAGGGGATCTCACTATTTGTTCAGCGGTCTCCGGTAGGTTTTCACTATACATTTTGAATATCAAACTGGCACTTTGAGCCCTCCATAAACTTATTATTATGAAGATTGAGAGATCAGGAAGATCTAGTCAATCCCTTGGCCCTCGTTCCTGGATATAGCTGAATATTTAGTCATTAAAACATTTTTTTAACTTTCGATAGTTGTTTCTTTTAAATATTTTGAATCTTAATAGAGGGTCGTTTCTTTTGTATATTGAAATTTCATCTTTAAAATGTTTACTTTTGATCATATTCTATTGATAAAAATCTATAGGTCATAAAGAGAAATATTCTATTAACACAAGGGTTTATACAACGAGAATTTACGATAACTTGGATTGGTAAAAAAAGATGTCCTATATATCTCTTAATTTTACAACTATTTACTAATAACTATCATGCTTTGAATGTTATCGAATGTTTATTTTTCTATTGTATATTCAACTTAGAAAATCTGAATATCAAACCGACTGCTAGCAGCCGGTTGGATATTGAATATCGAATAACGAATAACGAACCGGCTGCTAACTTCACATACATTTTTGAAAGCTGAGTGAAAATAATCTGTGATATGAATTTTCTTCTGGGTTTTAAAGAAAGATTTCTTTTAGACATTAATGCGGCTGTCAAAGACAGCACCTTTTTCTTTGTAATCGTAAATTTACGTCAAGTTTACAATCACCTTTGTGAAACACTCGTAGCTAAAATCTTACGCTTAGCGTACGTTTTATCGTAAACGTAAATCGTACGATTTTTGTGAAACGATAGCCAGATCTTCAATATCTTATTCTCCAACTTAGATTATTTAGCTTACCGTTACAGATGACTTTTTGTGTATCGCAACTGTAAGTCAGTAAACATTTTATGTATGCAATGTCTAAACCAGTTTTAAACAGCTTTACGTACACACCTGCTAGTTTTCTATGATCTCTGCATAATAAATATAATGCAAAAATAATTGGTGGCTCATATATTTTAAAGTATATATACATGAATGTCATAAAAATGTAGCCATGTGCTGTTTGTTGGCGTTTGCATTACATCATACATCTCCTGTTAATATGATTGTTCATGTTAATGTATTTTATTTGTAGGTAACAAACCTGTTTTTGTTCATTAAACTAACGAGCAATACACTTAGCACATTAGATGCATATTTATAGACAAGCATTTTACAAAATCTGTTCCAGAACAATTGCAATCCACACTCAGAGGTTTAACAGTCACCATCACGAATAAGTGGACTGACTTGATATATATATAGATATATTCTCTAGCAGCATGTCATTAGTACATAGAATAATCGGCTTACATGAATCTGTAGTTTTGCCCAGTGTGCCCTGATTGTTAAATACTGACTGATTGAGAATAACTAGGACCTGTGATGAATCAATAGCAAGTTGCGCTTTTTTCAGAGTATTTCTACTATTTGGGTTTTTTCAGCTTTTGCGTTTTACCACACTCTACCGTTTACTCCTATTCTATGTAGAATTACATTGTGCTACAGTTAGTTCTGAAGTGTAATTACTTGTGATTATGAAGCCATTTCACAATCTTCTTGATTAGTATCAGTAAAGTTAAAATACAAATTTTGATACTGTATCAATTAGTTTTAATAAGTAAACAAAAAGTGTACTAATGATATTGTCAGTTAATTTAAACAGCAAAAATATTGAAAGTTGAAATCATTCTGGTACCTACGTTACTAAAGGAGTACATTTTGAAATTCAGTTCATTAACATACAGTTATCTAAAGTTCTGGTTGAATCGCCTTCTGTTAATATTACTTGTTTTAACATTAATGGTAGTTCTTTTAAAGTTCCAATTCTTCCTATATACTTGACTACAAAACTGTTGGTTTCAAGTAAACCTCAGGAGATCTTAAAGTGTCGTTCGTGCAGAAATCATGTTAATAACCTGATTGGTTAGCAAGATATATATATATACAGATAAAACAGTTCAAAAGTAATTCAATCGCAAGAGCAATGACTGACTACCTTAGTAATTTAGTACTTATATCAAGGAGAAACAGTTCATTTACGAAAGTATTGACCCCTTCTTAGTAAAAATAGTTACTATTGTACTACATGTAAAAGATATCGGCTAATCATATCAGTGCAGTATTATTTGAGTACGGCACAACATGGTCGTTTTAAAGGTAATTAGTATAATTTGGTTCGATAAAAGACCTGTATTTCTTTCAGTCAAATTGATAACACTTTTAAACCCGATCTGTAGTTAACGTAGTTTTGTCCATTGCCTTGATTTCAGCACACAAAATTAAAGCTTCTGAAAGAAGAGCTTTGCAAGGCTTTGATCTTATCTTTCTTAGACTAAATAGTAAACAGGAAAATTAAAGATCTGGTCTATACAATACTAATGAAACCTGGCCTACTTGAACATAACAATCGATTATATCATGTAAACATATCACATCCTTGTACTCAATCAAAAGTGGAAATATCTCCAGCACTAAGATAACTAATCTGTTATACAATAACATACCCATTTATGTGCCGTGTTTCTTTCAAACAAAGATATGAACGGACGATGACCTTTCCCAGCTGATTTAAGATTTAATATGTGTTGGAAGCATCTCCGCGCTATTAATCAAACCTGTTATGTAAACAGACCCAGAACGACTGATGAAGTAATTTAAATTAAGATAATAATAATAATAATGATAATAATAATAATAATAATAATAATAATAATAATAATAATAATGATATTTATAATCCAATGGAAAAATCAAAATAAATAAAAAATAAAAATATTTAATATATTTACATAACAACTTAAAAACACAATAAATAAAATACAAATATAAAAATATAAAATTGGCGTTACGGGCAACATGCTTATGATTGATATGTATTTAAAAATAAATAAAATACATATCCCTATAAAGAAATTAAATTCACATTATTCGAGCATCTATCGCTGCAACTGCAATAGACGATAGAGTGTAGATGTATTACTGTGACTTCAAATAACTTAGACCATAAGGAGAAAGTTATGAGCCGCTTGAGTATACATCTAACAGAAACATAACTCGTAGAGTATTAAATGAAACCTCAAACAATGTGAACTTAATAGCAAAGAGAGCCTTTAATAGAGAGTATTGACAAGAGCTTGAAGCATAATTCGAAGAACACATGTTACTTCGAAATATTATACCTCTCTACGCGTGACATGTTGAGCGCTGGCCCATCCCATGCCAAACATAGGTAACTCAAGTATATTTAATACCTACTCTAAAATTATATACCTGCATGTTGAGCGCTGGCCCAGCCCATACTTAGAGGTATGGGCTCACTTTGCAACCTGAGACGGATAACCTCGAGTGAAAAAAACATTTGCACACTAAAAACATGTATCCAAAAGAACTGTCAAATGGACAAACAAATGATTCGTTCACCCGACGAGAGGGCTGCCTAGTTACCCGTTTTATTCAGGGCTGCCTGAGAACTCAGGTAATAATTTTGTGACAAGTAAAGAATGGTTAACATCCATTATTACATTGCCCAAACGAAATGGGTTACATGCTGCCCTTGTAACGCATTGAGTATCCCAAAATTATTCCGAGATAGTGATTGTGCCATATTGGTTATGTGTACTGTAACAAACCTTCGTTCTAAAAATAATTAGAGCTTAGTGATACAAATAAAATAAAAATAGAAAATGATTATATAAGAAAATACGTAACATAGTAATTAATTATAAATAGCCATCTACTAACTTAGTAAAGAAATAATGAAAATAACAGATCTATCTGCTGCTCAACTTATGAATAATAATTTTTAACATTTTCAACAGATCTTGATGCCTGTTAACTTCCAATTTTAATATAGCGGGTGTATCCGTCAGATGTCCGACGCATCCCAGTTTGAATTATGTGATTTGGATACCATTAGTTGTATCTTTGAATTAAATATAAATAGTGCTCTTTGTAAAGCTTAATGCTACTGTAACCAATGGGTCACATATTTATACAACTGATCTTATAGACAAATATGATTTATAATACGTTGATTAATAATTACTCTGTGACAAAAACAAAATGACAGTTTTTAAGATGTCTGTTAATGTAAATTAATTTGACAGCATTGACAGTTAATTGCGTTAGTTTTGTCTGTATATTCGGAATAACGCAGGTATTCGAAAAATAAAATCCCATATAACTGCAGTTCAATATAATATAAATGCAGACCGAAAATATCTCTCTGTAAAAGTTTATTCCTCTATCGTAGCACACTAAAGTTGGTTAACGCATTTCATACTATTTTGCTAGATGAATAATCAGATTTCTCTAGGATATAATGCATGTCATACTGTATTGATTATGTAATAGAAAAACAAACGAACAACTGTTTATATGCAACCAATTTCGTGAAGCAACAACCTTTCAACATTGTTATTATAAGTAGATAAACTATGAGGTATAAATGTATTATCAGGAAATATGTCGGTTTCAAGCGATCTGTTTCTATTATAGTATATTTGTGTATAAACCTTGTTCAATGATTTGTGGTAGTTCTTTGTATTCAAGTATACTCATCATTAGCACCGCAGATCTGGTAGGTTGTGTGAGCACCCAACGTTTTCTCCGTATTCGAAATATGAAAATAAATAAAACAATGCTCAAAACCATGTTAAAATTACATATATCAATAAATCTGTAAAACATAATCATCGTTATCAAGCTATTATATATATTGTATGCCTGAGACGATCATTATCAATTTGCGTTGTGATACCATGCTATCCATAACACCTTCTTTTCTATATACTCATTGTTCTATTGCAGACAACATAAAGAGACGATATAGATGATTTTGATAAGCTAGAAATATCTTCATTTATTCAACGTATTTATTCGTCGTAGATCTGTACTCCTTAACCTTTCCTCATCTGTGATGTATATTTAATTGTCCGAGACAAAATTAAATTGATAAGGTCAATTGCATGTGTTGATAAATAATTCTAGGTATATTATTTAATGAACTGAGGTAGACTTCAGAAATGGTGAAGCTGCAGCTGTGTTTATCTTTAATCACTCCTCATTGCAGAAGCAGTATTAACATTTACTTATGTCTTTGTATTATAACGGTCTCTATAGTTGTGATGTTAGGAAGAGAATAATGTTGTGTTTGAGAAAGACCGCAGGCGACGGAATATTTACATGAAGAGGAAAAATAAATATAAAATGAGCTGTACATAATAAAATGTGTATGTGAAATTGAGTTCATATTAACTAGTAGCTAAGATCCGAACATATGCTATAGAGTATTATTCCGGCTAAGCCATAGTATGATAAGAACTTAATATAGTGTATGACTACAGGACGTACTTATTTCGAAAAAGTTTAGCAAGAAGTTCCCATATGGTATAGTAATGTTTTTAAGGAATGTGGAACAAAAACTATAGTATACAACCTGATGCAACTTCTCTGTTTCATAGTTCCATATCTTACATCGTATATAAAATCTAAATAATGTATGCCACTTCTCGGCCATTGGATTACAGTAAACATGTGAACGATAATAAAGAATATTTAATATTAATATTTCAATATATATATGTATATATTATGATGATATATTACAATTGTATTCAATAATTGTAATATGAGTTTAGTCTTTACTCAATTTGTAGATATGTGTACGTCCCTAACAATAAGGCTAGAATAGTACTGAATAGATTAAGATATAATTTATCAACAGTTAATAATTTTTCAAGGTACATACCAACGATAATAAAACGAGAGAATAATAATTTTCGAAATTATTGAATATGATTATCCAAATATGTTACACTCATCAATTGCATTGAAACTGTATAAGCTGTTTCTTGTAAAATCAATAATGAAATAGTATGTTTCGATAATCAACTAATGAATATGAGCATTCATTTAGTAACTATTCAAATGGGCAAGTAATATGAACGACATTCAGATTGCACTCAGAAAATAAAATGTACAATAAACTAACCTGTCTAGGAAAAATAAACGTATACCAGTTTAACCATAGAACTGTCCAAAACTATTGTAACAGTATGCCTCCATCCATATCTCCAAAACCGTATCCACTTGTTCCGCAGCAATAGTCGACGAGTCAACATGACCGACGATCGATCCCATATTATCCATATAAGTTATGTTTAACGAAGAACGGTTCTTGTATATTACATATACTAGTACACATTGTTTATTCATTAAATGAAAACATTGTAAACGACTATAATTGCACTGCAGCTAATATGAATAAAAAACACAAAAGCTATCCATTTCACTACACTAAGTATTAATCAATGTACTTGTGAGACATGTCCAGCAGTGAATATATGAGAATGTTAACGCAAACTGTCATATCCACAACATATTCAGCAATCTTACAGTCAACAAAATTATAATATAATTATAATCTTAAATAAGAACTGATGTGCAGCTCGTGTACATCTGCAAAGGTTCAGTTAAAGTGTTGTGTATAAATATAAACATTTGAAACTAGCGTGACAAATCAACAAAGTGAATCTCTCTGTGTGTAATAAGTCCATTTCTAAATGATGGTAACATGTAGTTGAAATATTTCAATAAATACAGAATAAAATTGTTACAAAAATAAACATGTATATCTTTTTCCTTTACAAAATTTCAACTGCTGCTTTAAACAAACTTTCTGATAACTATAGACTATTTTGGGAGGAGTGACCTCAAGGTTGACACGCCTGATTTATCAGATAAAGTAGACTATCAAAGCACTGCGATTAAACAATTTGCAGACATCAATAAATCAGTCAAGATTAAGAGATAAAGTAACAAATGGCAGCTGCAAGGAAATAAACACTTACATAAACTTTAATTAATGAACATTAATACACATATACATTTACTTTCAAATCTTCTTCATGAAAAGATAACTTGTGTTTGACGTTATTTATAATTCTTTTTTTCAAATCTTTCCTCTGGTTTTACTTTAAATATTTATATGTCCTATGTTAAAGGTTATCGCTTGGTATCAAAGTTAATATTAAACATGAATTAATAAATATCGAAATAGTACGAGAAAAATTTTAGTTTGGTGTAATATGGAATGTTTTATTCAACTTAAATGAACACTTGTCGATTATATCTGTTTGTACGTGAGCAATTTGGTCAAATCATTTCAAACCAATATTTATGTTGTAAAACCTCAACTAAAACTGTTTCGTTAATTATCATATACACATACATGTTTTGATAGCCTTTACAGTTACAACTTAGATAACTAAACCAAAATTTGATAATTGCTTATCTTAATGACTGTCAGCACTTGTATTGACCTAGCTGCTATGAAATATGGTCACAACAATAACTGTCGTATTCACATTAAGTGATTTAAATGCAGTAAAACGGTATGAGAAAAAAAAAAAAAAGGTTTTAGAGCTGTTCTTGAAAAAAATGTTATTCTTCAACTTAGATTTTTAAGCGTAACTTTCAAAATTACAAATTAGTGTACTGAAACCATGTTATGTTAAAATTTTGGTCTCAAGAGGACCTCAGAATTTCTGAGAGAGTCTTCCGTACATACATTAGTATCATTCAATTAAAATATAGATACGTCTCACCGATATTCTTAATGTCTGTAAACCATAGAAATGACCTAAATGCCGTAATACATGTGAACTATTTTCAAATAAGATGTAGTTGAATCAATCAATATGACAAATGTAGTGCATAAATATTTAAAAAATAATACCATTGTTTTAAAGACCTTCACTACGATCAAATAACATCACTATATCCGATCTTTTTCGAGGTTTGGCGAATCTTTCACACGTAAAACTAAACTTGATCCGTGAACAATAATTGGTTACAATTGTTGATAGTTTGCTGTCGCATTATTAAAGAGCTTTGCATGTATTTAAAATTTTGTTCATGATATATTCAATTAGGTAAAAGTAATATCTGTAGTCATTTTTTTAAATATTTTGTAAAATTAACATTTTCACTAGAAATGTATCTATATCGTTTTAATCTATTTTATTAGTTTGAATGTCTATTTGGCATATTTCGCCTCCCTTTTACACTACGTTTAAAGTGCACAATATCAACAAAAAATACAAGGAAATTTAAATTTATAGAGTTTGATTAATCAGATAACTTAGGATGTTTTGAATTTTGTCAATTGAGAAGTAACCCTGTATCTTGTTATGGCAAGATAGTAAATAAGATCAGCGATGACAAAACAATTTTCAAATATAGACCCAACATATTAGTTCTTATTTTCAGAACAAAAAGATCATTGTACTGTGAACTATTTCCATGTGACTGTCGTGTATTATGTCATATTATATGGTAATCTACTCGATTTCAACTTAAAATAAAATGTGAATGAATACATATCGATACATTGCGATACAAGTTCTGGTTGCAATCGAGAGCGGACGTCCTTTTATAAAAAATATCAAAATCGTTCCATTGTAGGTCTTAAACGGTTACCCATTTGGCGAAGTTGTCGTCAGTTGAATGAGAAAGCAAAACATTTACGATTAATATTATTTCCCAAAACAATACAGTGAAGACCGTTGTGCATATATTCAGGATTGTGTTAGTTCATATGAACATCGAAGGTGATTAAATTGAAAAGGTTTGACTGCTTTCCTTTTCCAGTATCCTTTTGAGACTTCGCTTGCACACGACGTCATCCTGAACAACACCATCATTTAGAAGATCCCAAACAAAGTCTACCAAAACTTAACCTCAACCTTAATGTTGTAAAATAGGTCACTAAGATACTTGTTGCTTCATTCGAATTCGTGTTCAATAATGTAATAAACGGTGTTACTGTAGTCATTAAATGATTAGGTGAAATTTCTAGCAATTGTATTTACAATATATATATAGAGATATATATTTCATTTAATACATGTACTTCACTTTTTATAAATTCATTGTTGAAAACTGTATGATGCAAAACATCAACGATTTTGATATCAATCTGGACATCTATCGCCATAGCTGAATTTGACATATTTTTGGAACTTTTATTTTTAGTGCTCATCAACTTCGTATTATATTTTGCATGTACGCGTTACTGACGAGACGTTTGTAGACGAAGCACGCGTCCTTCGTAGCAATTGATAACATTTATAGAATCTATAAAGTTTGTGTTTTGCTTGGATTTGTTTTATACACATTCACCTTACGTTTAAAGTGTGCCATTCTAAAACAAAACAAAAATAAAAAGCAAGCATTTTAAAATCGTCGAATTAACTGATCAGACATTTTATCACCATTTAACTATGATTAATTTGTTTACCTTCATACGAAAAATTTGTTATAAGGAGCCGGACCTACCTGGTTGAAATTGAGATCAAACATTACGAAATAGGAATTAAGACGACAGGAGTAAATTTATTTTATCTTGTCTAATTTTGTCATTTGAAGTAAAAAGTAAAATCACAAAAATACTGAACTCCGAGGAAAATTCAAAAAGGAAAGTCCCCAATCAAATGGCAAAAATAAAAAAAAAAAAAAAAAACAAACACATCAAACGAATGGATAACAACTGTCATATTCCTGACTTGGTACAGGCATTTTCTTATGTAGAAAATGGTGGATTGAACCTGGTTTTATAGCTAGCTAAACCTCTCACTTGTATGACAGTCGCACCAAATTCCATTATATTGACAACGATGCGTGAACAAAACAAACAGACACAATAGGTAAAATGTCAAAATAGGGTACTTCAGTCAACATTGTGTTATCATCTTAATCACTATAAGAACAAACAAATGTAACGAAGAAGCACAAAAGGCATACATCAAATTTAACATCCTCATTTTGCTGATATTATACGATTTTATTTCTCTTAATGCAGACCTTTGTCACTGGATTGCCACCATATAGCGTTTTATGACTCCTTTCAAACACATGTCATGTAGAATACAATTTTCGATGTTAATGGCTGAATTGATTTTTCTGATTAAAAGGCAGTTCATAATCAACCTGAACTGTTTCATCTTATTTTAGATATAGTAGTGTGATGCTTATCAAGCTATTTTAATACTTAAGCATAGAAGCTGCTAAGAATATTATTAGTAAATTAAAACAGCAAAACTAGTGCAAGTAGAGATCGTTCCGACACTTACATAACTAGACTGGTATATCTAGGTGTTCAGTTAATACATAATGTAACTAAATAAACTTTAGGTTGAATATCCATCTGGTAAAATTAACCTGTTTTAACGTTATGAATAGTTTTCTAAAAGCTCTCTATCTGTTGATGTCTTTCGATAAGATAACTTACATGTACCGATGGTTTAGTATTTTGCCATGTCTTACGGTTAGAGAAATATCATGTACTGATTGTTTTGTTATCTGGGACTGTCTTTGGGTTATGAAATCAACATGCACTAATAGGTTCGTATTTGATGATGTCTTGGGGTTAAAAATTAAATATGTTCCGATTGTTTTGTATCTGGTCATATCTTACGGTTAGAAAATTAACATGCACCAATAGGTTTGTATTTGGTTTTGTGTGAAGGAAAGATAATTACAATGTACCGATGCTTTCGTTTTTTCTTACGTCGTACGGTTGGTGAATTAACAAATATCGATTGTTTTGTATTTGATTACGTCCTAGGGTTGGATAATTAACATGTACCGATGGTGTTGTATGTGTAATAGTTTAAAGGTTAGAGAATTAGTGAACCTATGGTTTTGTATTTGATGATATCTTTGGGTTGTAGACTTCACTTTTACCGATTTTTGGTATTTGTTAATGTCCTAGGGTTGAAGTATTGACATGTACCAATGGTTTTGTATTTGGTGAAGTCTTAGGATTTGAAAACAATAAGTACCTATGGTTTTGTGTTTGTTCATGTTTCAGGGTTAGAAAAATGTTTGATGATTTAACCAAACGTAGCTTTAACGCACAACTAAAATATGATTTCCTTTAATATTAATAATTTACCATATTCTCAAAATATTGTTTTACTACTTATTGTTGTACTACTTTTGTGACGTTGATCCATTCATGTGACGCGCAGTTGATATTTCGATTTTGATGTCCTGGTGTACTGTCGTAAATTCATGGGAGGTGTCCGTTGTTATTCTGCAGTTTACATGTTGTAATGCACTATTACATTATTTATTTATGTATTTATCTGTGATGAGTGTACTTACGGTTGTTTGTACTGTATTCCTGTCACGTAGTGGCGTCATTTTAGATGTATTTTCAATCCTGGTATCTATGATGAGTTTATTTACAACCACTGGGTCGATACCACTGCTGGTTGAGTTTTTATTCCCGAGGGTATCACCAGCCCAGTAGTCAGCACTTCTGTCATTATCATTGATATGGTCATAATTATAAATTAACTGTTTACAAAACTTTGAAATTTTGAAAAACTAAGGCTTTTCTACCTCAGGAATAGATTACCTTATCTGTATTTGGCAAAACTTTTAGGAATTTTTGGTCCTCAATGCTATTCAACTTCGTACTTTATGTGGCCTTTTAAACTGTTTTTGATTCGAGCGTCACTGATGAGTCTTTTGTAGACGAAACGCGCCTGGCTCAAATACAAAATTTTAATCCTGGTATTTATGATGAATTTATATATAAGGAGCGGTTTGGCTAGCCATAAAACCAGGTTCAATCTACCATTTGTTCCTTAAAATGTCATGTACCAATTCAGGAAAATGGCAGTTAGTATCATACAGTCCTTTTCTATGTATGTTGGCTTTTGCTTTTGTTGCAGTTCAGTGTTTCTGTTGTTCAATGTTTTCTTCTGATAGTTAATGTGTTTCTCTCGGTTTTAGTTTGTTACCCGGATTTGTTTTCACTTAATCGAATTATGACTATTGAACAGGGTATGCTACTGTTGCCTTTTTTTAAACATATGTCAGTGATTATTCAACAATTTAACAAACAGCTCTATCGCATCATCTGTAAATATTTTCAACCGAAATCTGTTTGTATTGATGAAGAAGAAAGTACATTTAAAAAAAGCATTTCTTTAGAAAACACGACATTAATCAGATTACCAAACTAAATGCATATTTACTGAAAGGCAACTCAATATTTTAGAATTAATTTGATTCCACAAACAACTGTTTTGTCATTCTGTATTGTCAGCTTGCTGTCACATTATATCATACATCTCCGTTCATTCATTTTTCCAAAGAAATTACTTTTCCAGAAGAGTTTTTATTTGATAAAACAAAAGAGGAGATTTCAGAAAATCAAAGTATCAATCGTTCTCCCTTCGTTATAAATATAATGAACCGCTTTCTAGTGGTTACTAGTATCTAAAATTTTCAAAAATCCTAAAAGAACAATATGCAGCCGGATTGTCACAACGTTCGACTAAAACATCTTTCGAAATTGGTAGATTGATATTTCAAGAGAAAGTTGGTTTTCAAAGGATATTAATTTCACAACCCTACTTGCCGATTATTTTGTGTTCTCATATGTAGCAACATTCATGCAAAATTTTCTGAAAGAAAAAGAAAAAAAAACGACTAAATATTGATAGGCATGTATTTTCTCTCTTTTGAAAGCCACCTGCAATGTTCCTTACCATATACATATTTCGTTTTATATAATTTGGTACCATGCTCCCGTTTCCCGTTTTCAATTGATTAAACACATTAAGGTCATCTAAATGTTGGCATTCTTGTATTTTGCAGTAACTTCGGGTAATCAACGGAATTTCATATTCATATGAAATATGGATCAATAAAAATAAAAACAAAACGTTCTAAATTGCATACGTCCGAAACGTTTTCTGGATTCACCTTCCTCAAGTACGCTCAAGGCTGAATATTTGAAAGCCAACAACGTATAAGACCCGAAACTGTTGAGGAAATAAATATTATGCTACAATTATTATTATGATGAAGGTGAAAATAATCATAAACTAAAATGAAAACTGATTTTCAGTTATAAAACGGTATAATGAAGTGCAGACTTTTGTTTATTTTCCTGAATAAAAAGGAAGACTTTGTTAAGACCAATATCACTTCCTCCAAAAATTCTTTGGTAGAACACAACACATTTAAACTACCGGATAAAATGTAAAATAACCGTAAAGTGTTTATTGGGTTCACACGGAAAACTAAGTTAACCGCTCTTTTACTGTCAGCATCATTTTATTCCTGCAGTAATTTGTTTGAAATTGTGGTTGATCCGACACACAACAAAATTATTAAATCCTGTCAGAGCTTGATCCTGCACACCGCTCAAATAAATTTAACTATATCACTGCCTGATACTGCACACAACTCAGTATAATTTAGCCTTATCACCGCTTGATACGGACAGACAAAATGAATGAGACTTGGATATTTGACGTCCGAAGATCTCATGTAAAATCTGCCAGCACTAGTAACAATCAAGTTTTTGGTGGGGTTCGTGTTGCTCAGTCATGAGTTTTCTTTTTTGTGTTTGGTGTACCGTTGTATTTCTGTTTGTCTTTTTCTTTTTAGCCTTGGCGTTGTCAGTTTATTTTCGTCTTATGAGTTTGAATGTGTCTTTAGAACCTTTCACTTCTCTTTCAGAGAATCAAATAGTTGTTCATCTAACTACTTCCATTTGATTTCCTATATTTTGCCCATCACTAAGATGAAAATGATATGAAGCTACCAAAATCTACCAGTAATGCATTGTCTTATTTTTAGAACCAACTGCAATATTCCTAACCATGCAAAATATTCGTTTTAATTTAATCCATTTCTAAGAAAGAAAAAAAGAAACAAGTTCTGGTTTCCGTTATTTGATTTATAAAAAAAAATTAAGGTCATTTGAATGTTGATTTTCTTGTAATTTGTCGTATCTTATGGTAATCAACTGAATTCCATGTTGATGTGAAATATAGATCAATAAATATATTTATAATAGAATGCAATTCTGATTATGATCAAAGTGGAAACTAATTATAAACTAAAAGAAAAACTGTTCATTTATAACTTTAAAACGGTATCCAATTGTGCAAAATTGTTGTTACTTTTTCATGAATAAAACAGGCAGATTATTTTAAGATCTGTTCCACTTTATCCACAATCCTTTGGTAAAACACAGTACATAATAAGCTGCCAGATAAAATATAATGTAACCTTAAAGGGAATGTTGGGTTCACCCCACCAACTATAATAATGTATCACCACTTGATCCTGAACACAAATTAGTTGAATTTTACTTTTCACCGCTTGATCCTACACAAACCTGAGTATCATGTAATCCATTTTAAACTTGATCCTTCACACAACACAGTACAATTAACCCTATATCTGTTCGATCCTGCTCACAACTTAGTATAATTTAACCCTATCACCGCCTGATCCTGCACACAACTCATTATAGTTTTACCCAGTCACCCTTTGATCCTACACACAACTAAGTTTAATTTAAATCTGTCACGGATTGATCCTGCACATAACTTAAATAAATTTCACCCTATCACTGCTTGATAGTTCAACCCGTTTTCGAAAGAAAAAAAAAATACCACACTTCCAGCTGCCTACTATGTTCAATGTTAATCTGTGTGTATTAATAAATATGACAAATGATTTAAGAAATGTAATTTTTCAGGTGGCTGCAAGGAAATCAAATTAGCCACCTGGATGTCAACGTATTTCATGGTTTGACAGCTCTCAGAGGGTTGTAAGTAATTTTATTCTTTCGAAATAATATACAGCCATTTCACAGCGGTATAACATGTTACTATAATTAATCTTCCCTTAGTTTATTTATTTTGTATTTACATTGTATAATAGATCAAATTTATTTGTTCAGTGTATGTTCACTGGTGTTAATATGTCTTTTGATTGAGTTAAGCCATTTCAATTGATATTTTATAGTGTGTCTTTCTATGTTGTGATGTTACACTATTGTTTCAGATATGGGTGAAGGTTTGGTACCATTAAAACGTTTAAACCGGCTGCAATTGTTTGCATCTGTCCTAAGTCAGGAATCTGATGTTCAGTAGCTGTCGTTTGTTGATGTTGTTCATAAGTGTTTTTTTTATATAGATAAGACCGTTGGTTTTCCCGTTTGAATGGTTTTACACTGGTAATTTTTGGGGCCCTTTATAGCTTGCTGTTCGGTGTGGGCCAAGGCTCCGTGTTGAAGACCGTACTTTGACCTATATTGGTTTACTTTTATAAATTTTGACTAGGATAGAGAGTTGTCGCATTGTCACTCATACCACATCTTCTTATATATTTGATGCTTGTTTACTGACAAGATAGTAAACTGCAGAATGAAAGACCAAATTCAAAGATCAAATTAAGATAAAACATGTTTAAAAAGAATACAATTTATATGACGCTATACACGTTTGATTAGTAGTTTACATTTTCTGGACAACCATAATATCGCACGTTAGACTATTTTCATGTGCGGTATCTTTTGGAAATGTTTTGTCTACTTGCACAGAAATCTGGCACCCAAGATAGTGCTATATACATTGGTACATCTTTGATAAGTAATTCATATTTTCAGATCATAAATCAACCCCAGTTTTTGGTGGGGTTCGTTATGCTCAGTCATTAGTTTTCTTTTTTGTGTTTGGTGTACTGTTGTTTGTCTGTTTGTCTTTTTCAGCCTTAGCATTGTCATTTTATTTTCGACTTATGAGTTTGAATGTCTCTTTAGAACCTTTCACCTCTCTTTCAGAACAATCAAATAGTTGTTCGTCTGACCACTTCCATTGGACTTCCTTGTATTTTGCCCCACACTAAGATGAAAATGATATGAAGCTACCAGCAATCTACCAGTCATGCATTGTCTCATTTTAAAAAACCATCTGCAATATTCCTAACCATGTAAAACATTCGTTTTAATTTAATCTGTTACCATTTCTAAGAAGAAGAAAAAGAAACAAGTTCTGGTTTCCGCTATTATATTGATAAAACAAATTCCATTTTATACATGTATGTTCATTTTCTGTAAATGTATTATAGAATCAACTTCGAATTAGATTTGGCAAACCAAATGTTATGAGTCAAGCCCTAATGGTTAATGATGTCTAAACAAAATGCGGCGTCTTGTGTTCCAAATAATAAGAGTGGAAACGTATATAAATTGTAGATGTTGTTTGTTTTATATACAATTTCTTTCTACGTTAAATGTGTGACATTCTAAGAAATATAATAATATATAAGGATTGTTATAATCATATGAGTACATTTGTAAAACACCTGAAGGTCATCTGGACTTTTTCAATGAAGATGAATCTTTATACCTTCATATGAAAAATTAGTTTTAAGAAGCAGGATAGTAACGTGTTCCTATTAAAATGAGACTACCCAAATCCGAAAGAGAAAAAATAATATTATCCGACCCTATAAAACCGCATGTTTGAGATGAGAGTCGAGAGATTCATTGTAGAAAATCTTCTGACAATTTTTATTTGAAGAAAAGTAATACATGTTGTTTTTATAGTATTTCCACTATTTGTGGTTTTTAAGATTTTGCGTTTTACCAGTCTCTGCCGTTGAAGCATATTATATGTAGAATAAGGTTTTGCGACGGATAGTGATTATAAAATTATTTCACAATTTTCCTAATTAGTATCAGTTAAGTGTAAATATGTATGTACAGTCCGTGTAACGTAAAAGTTAACAATACGAACGATGCCCGAATCATGTACGGACGATACCCGAACGATGTACGTACGCTTCCCGAACGGTGTACGAATGCAAACGAAACGCTGACCGAACGTTGTACGAACGCTGAACGAATGATGTACGAACGAAACCATGTACCATAAACCATACCATAAACGATAACATAAGCACCCTTTTATCGTACATCGTATGGTTTTGCGTAAATCTTTTCGTTTAGCATATATCGTATCGTTTAGCGTACATCGTTTCGTTTAGCGTATATCGTATCGTTTAGCGTACATCGTTTCTTGGGATACATAGTTTTTTTTAGCGTATATGGTTTTTTTAAATAGATAAAACATGACTTGTGTTCTGTTAAATCTTTTTATATAGGTGATCATAGGCGTAAAATTTAGATTGGATGCATATTTCAGTTTTAATTAATCATTAAATAAATTATAATTTAATCTGACTCGATGTTGATCCAAAATTATTTGCATAAACAGTTTGAAAAATAAACACTGAAATAAATTTAAACAAATTAAAAGATACGATTATGAATTTTGTTAGCCGTGGAAATACGTACTTGGTGAATGTGCGGGTAAACTGCAGTCTGCAGGGTTTTCAGTCAACATTTTTTGAATAGCCTAAGGTATTAATACATTCTTTTGACCTAAATGAACAATGTATTTTAGATGGAATTCGGAATTAATCTAATGTTCTTACAAAAGTATATTCGGGGTCTTAAGGTTTGCCTTTTATTCAAAAAGTTTGTTAATCATATTTATATATTCTCTTTTATCGCATGTATTTAAACATCGACTGAATAACAGTTTCATCTATACATCGTAATTTAACTTTTTTTTTAGATTATATAGATTATAGATATATTTTTATTCATCTATCAAATCAGTCGAAAAAAAATCAAATATTCGAGAAATTTCAAATAAAAACAATTACCCGTTATGTGCGTCATCAACACCAAACATAAATCCTTACCAATGTACAAACGATAGTGTATTATTTTTACTACAAATGCACTTGATTTTAAACAATCATCAAAAAAGAGCGAGTCCGGCAAATGAAAAATTTCGAATTCTTAAGTGAAATTATAATTGAGCGTCTTCATTTTTGTATTTTCTAACAACAACAAAAACTAGACCGTTTCCCTCTATTCTTAAATTTTCTGAGACCATTTTCCTCTATTCTTTATTCTGCCCGTTATAATCTATTCTTATTTTATATTTTTTACTTTATTTTCCTGTATCTATATCCCCTTTATTCGGAGCAACCCACCCTAAATATACATATGCTACACAGGGTCTATAGGTCATCGATTGTGCCGAGATACACATGTTTGCATATCAAAGGATGTCCTTGTTCATATTTATAACATTTTAAATGTCCTCCTAATAATACATCTAATAGTTGCCACTGGACGTTAAACAGCTAACTATAAATTTATCCGTCATATTCTTAGTTTTGTTATAATGTGTAAATTAAACAACATAATGAAATACTTGCAGATTTTCACTACCGAAATAATGGGAAATATTTGCACACAAAACCACCCAATCACATCCCTACGCCACAAAGTCTAGCTTTTTCACATGTAAATAAATTATTATCATTAATCTATTACAAAATAATTTCAAATGATTTTAAATCAAACGGTCATTTTACTAATTTGCCAAAGAAAACCAAACAGTTATTTTCATTTCTTTTTTTAAACAGATCGATTGTTTTTCAATGGTCGGTGCCTGACAGCATTTATAAAATCTATTTCCATTTTTGCCAGTAAGAAAGCTACATAGAACAGGAAAAGTCAGTGTCTTAGAAATACTTCCAGGCTCAGTTTTCCAATTTCTGTTGAAATGTGGTTTAATGCAAAAATGTAACTCCTGAATACTGCATTTGTACCCATCAAGCATTTGGGATTAATAACAAATGTATGGTAGTCTCTTTTACTTTACTTTGCATACAGTAAAGATAAGAAATAAACAAATACGTCTCCGAAGTATGTTGGTATTGATGGTTTTGATGATACCGGTATATTTTTCTTGATAACGCGTGAGCTTCCTGGGGGCTTCGATCTCTGGAAACCGTGTACACTAGCTCTGTCACGGACACGATGGGGTATGTTTCGGCCACTAGGCGCCTCTCCAAAGTTCGGGCGTACACTAAAAAAAATGCCTAGCTACGCCACCTTAGGTGTCTGTATCAATTTAGACTTCATCTTTCGTTTAAATATATTCATATTTCTGGACGTACGTATGTCGGGGTTTAGGCTATTCCATTCAATAGTAGTAGATGGAAAAAAAGGATTTTCTGGTTATATCTATCTATCTATTTATAACTGGGTATCACATAATTATTACTGTTTCGCAAATTATAATTAGATATTTGACCAAAAAGTGGCATTAAATCGTAGAGGCAGTCCCATTATATAAAGAATAGAATATAGTGAGCTTTCTGGACTTTCATCTGTCCACTAGCAAATGTTAGCCTGTTTCACTTAAAATATATGACTTCCCGACTAGCAAACACGGGCAACCCAGTTACTAATATTCCTGCTTCTAACTAAACATGTTCTAAATTGTCGGAATCTTGTTGAGTACACCCATAGCATAGCATTTGTCTTTTAAGGGTTAAAATCAATAAGCCAATCTTAAGACCATGCGAAGATTTGTTCTAAATCGCTATTTAAGACATCCTCTATTGTCTAAGGACTATTACTTGAATAAGAAAGGGATGTTTCATCAGCACAAAATCGAGTTAGACTTATCAAATTACCAGCTATGTCATTTACAAGAATAAGGAATAGTAGGGGACCCAATACAGAGCCTTGCGGAACTCCTGCATTAGTATTCTCAAAAGGCGAAACGCTTTTTTCTATTTGAAATATAACTAATTTTAAAAGTGATTAAGACGTTGCGCACGGTATTGGTGTCTCTTTGGAAATATACGATAGATGGCGGGTTATTCAAATTCAAGCTCTTTTCCTATACAATAAATATCCATTTTCTGCATATCATTCGAAAGGAAATAAACCAAAGAAATCGATAACATAGATGAGTTTGTGCTTTCTACATTATGTAATGAAAACCTCTGCTCATTTCGATGCCTATAACGTCATTTTAAGGGTGTCCCGCTGTTACAATTTTGTTTTGTGCGCGTCTTTGAAATCCCAGTGCGGATTAAACAGTAAGTAGAATGTTATATAATTTTACAACTGTATTTTATACTTTTAACGTAAAATGGCGTTTTAGACGTTTTTAACTGTTAGAGAAGGAAGATCGTCAGAAGAGTTTAGAGAAGGAAGAGGAAAAATGTCCAAATTAGCTACTCAACCCGTACATAAACTTTCTGCCTTCACTTTTATAAGATTTAACGGTTGAAAATGGATTTTAATAATATCAGAAAATATAGACATGTCCTAAAGAAGCTCTCTGAAGTCATCATTATGTAACTGCGGTGTTACTTTAAAAACATCGTCAGTTTTCCCGTGTCCAACAAAATGTCCTGATCGACAAAATGATACAAAGTATAATTCGGAGGCTTTTTATTAAACAAAATTCTAATATAGATCTCAAATTTTGCACACCTGTTAACTGATATGGATGGAAAAAACATTCAATTTCCTCTAACATGATATGATATGTACTTTTGTTTGAGCTGCAGATAGAAAATCTGAAACGATCTAAGATGTCAAATGACATGTCCCCATAGCCTTAATTTGACGTTCGCGTTATAATAACGCTAAACTGTATATGACTTTCCTTGCATATTTGGCATAAAATAATTTCATGAAATGGTCTGATCTATATAAGATAAATTTCTCGTTGAATATGCATTAATATATAGATCCGCATTTTATCAAGGATTTAAGATGTCGAAATATTTAACTCGGATGCTGCATAAAGACAATGATCCGCAGTCAACCGTTTTCATATGATCACACTCTCACTTTTAGAAAGGCAAGATACATTGAAGATGAAAATGCGATCAAAAGTGAGCTAATCTTAATTATCCCTCTAAGCCAGATTATAAACGATTCTAAATCAAGCTGTACATCAAATCCCTAATTCCTAGCGTTGCTATTAAAAGAATAGAAGCTAAACGCATGAATAAAATATCTCACAAACAAATCTTATGAGAAAAAGTGCTCATAGTCATGAACATTTCAGTATAACCTGCAATCATTTTTTCTGTCAGCGACTCATCTAACAAAAAAAATGGTCCATCACGAATTTCAATATAGCTTACGATCATTTTTTTAATCTACTGTGAGTAGAACAATCGGTAGTCATATGTATGAAAAAGAAGGTTATAATTTATTACATCTAGAAGTAGTAAGGCAGAATGGAGTTTATTTTCTCGAATCTCCAACAGAATTGCCTGTTACATAGGCATGCAATGAGACTAGTATATTAAGATTGAAACTTTTCTTTTACATTTATTTGAGAGAGAGAGTATAGTTGTCCGACAAATATGATGGATTGCACACAAACATGTAGCAGGCTCCAGTATATAATTAACAGACACTCCCAAATCGTTCGAAAAAAAATCCCCATTTACTGGACCCTACATCTTCCAAAATTTCTTCATTTCCTTATTTTTTCAAAGCGTATACTTTGCGTGAAGTTTATTTTTTTGTTACATGAATATCCAATATATAAAAAAAAGGAAGAGCGAATTCAAATTCTAATAAATAGACTACATTGAATCCACTGTGTATATACATTGAAAACTGTCTTAGGAGACCACTAAAGGGAGAGCAAAATTGTGGTTTCATATGACTGGTGGTCTTTTACACATTTAATCTATATGAAATGCACTACATAGGGACCTACAATTAATGGTCTTTTTTTTTTTTTTTTTGCTGAATACGGGTGGTTTCTTCGGCAGGTTTGATTGTATAGATAACAAATTGACATACATTTTCCTCTTCTTTATCATTAAATCAACCTCAAAAAGCCTGCAGTGTGGCTCGGTGGTTACCTCAAGCACTCCGGCTTCCTCGTCCAATAAAACCGCCACGAAATAGCCAGTAGTGACGAATGTGCAGTTAGACACCAAATAAATAAACCAATCAATATACTGTGTGCAAATTTTCAATTTTTGAATACAGTAGATTTTTTTTTTTTTAATTTTCGCAGAACTCAAAATGACGTGAATATTGATTTTTATACTTGTAAAACAATGTAAAAACAAAACCAAAACCATTGAAATCGAAAAGTAATCCGTTTGGAAATGGTTTAAAAAAATGTCAAAGAAGATTTAGTGTAAACCGATACTCAGTAATATGTTGACTAGAAATGGAAGCGCTAAATCAAAAATAATTTATAGTATAAAAAATGCATGAAATGCTTTCCTGATCCATATTTGTTCATTTCAGAAAACATTGATCCATGTGTATCTATAGCAGTTACTTAAAAATACACATCTGGTCACTTAAAAGTAATTATATATTCAAAAATCTGATTTCGGCCTGCTGTTAATCTGTTTGGTAGATATTGGTCTATGTAAAAAGACTTTTCCATACTTTGCCAAATTCTATAATTTCAAACATTTAATAAAAAAAGTATGATCGCCGACCATTATTTTAAGCTTTTGTTTGTGAAAAAAAATATTTCAAATGAATATATGTTTTCCGAAAGCAAAAAACAATACGAAATCATCGTCCTCGTTTTCTTAATAAATCACAGAATAGATCAATTTATTGTAATTATTAAAAGAAGAAGATGTGGCCGTATGATTGCCAACGAGACAAACTTTCATCAAAGACCAGATGACAAAGACGTTAACAATGAGCAAAACCCTATCATCATAGTTAGCTATAAAAAGCCCCGAAATGACAAATGTAAAACAGTTCAAACGAGAAAACTAACGGCCTGATTTACTGTACAAAATGTGTAAATTCCTTCATAAAATGCATTTTCTTAATTATTTGCCCGATAAAACAATCCTTATTTAAAATTGTAATCAATGAAAACATTTGAAAAAAGACCCGACTAACCTTGAAATATTGAAAGTTGACAATGGCATCATCATAAGAGCACATATTTCTTTTTCAGACTTAATGCACATTTTATAAAGTTTACAAAAAAATGGAATTTTTAACACTTTCCATAAAATCGTAATTGATGTTAAGATTGTTGACCTATTCGAGTATTAATCGATAAAATAAATACTATGGATTATAATACTAGTATATAAGCCACTTTTTATTAAAAAAAAAAAAATAAAACGTACTTCTTAAATAATAACAGTTTCACTAGCCAAGATTGGAGACGTCTTCTGGCAAGGAGAACATTGCTAAATTTTAAGAAAGAGAAGAAACTGATAATACACAAATAGTAAAAGAAAATTTAGAAAATAAGACATGAAAGGTTATAAGCAAAGACAGTCAATGTGATATGTTGGAAGCACGCTCGTCATTAGAGGTAGCCTCAGATTTTCCGGCATTTGTGTCACTCATAGTATCAAACTTAGTTTTAGAATTTCCAAACGTTTTGAATTTTGAAAAATAAAAGACGCTTAATAATATACAAAACAGATTTTAAATCATATTGCAAGACATCAAATTGTTGCATTTATTAATGCTATGCCCAGCTTAAAAAATGAAACCATATAAAGAAGCAACTTAGAAAATCTCGGCAAAATGAATACTTGTTGGAAGAATGTTAATTCTATGGTCTTTTTAAGTGGCATTTTCACATGAGTAGGTTGTAAGCTTTAACGTTTGAAACTTTCTTTGGAAAAGCGTAGTTTTATTGGGAACGTGCGTAACGTCTAAATACATTTTTAAATACAATTCTTTCAAATACTTTGCCCACTGCTGATAATAATGAGATTGGTCTATAATTGGAAATCAGTGATTTGTCTCCGGTTTTGAAAATATATAAATGCTCCAAGTCAACACATTTTAAAGATTTTGTGAAAATACGATGGTAATGTGCATTTTTTTATCATAAAACACAAATAAATGTACATCCATTGTCAGATCAAAATATCTTAAATACCCCAGTCCAGAGATACCATGTATATTCTCCTGAATATACCATATCGACAATTTTACATTCGTACTTGTTACGTAATAAGATCTGTGTCCAGGTAAAAAGAACCAGCAGGTGTTATATATTCTAAAGTGTTTAGCGCCTTCCATTATACAGAGAGATAATTTATTTTATTAAAGTGTCACATACTTGTCTACCAAGTTATATACAAATTATATACATTTGTAATATACATTGCACAATAATAAAATAAGACAAATACCCAGACTAGACAGGCTTATGAGACACTAGACATCTGACGATGACATTAAGCGTTAGGACCATTTTATTTTCACAAAGAAAAGCACCAATTTAAAAATTATATATTATATAACATTCTGTTAAAAAATAATTTCAAAGGTAAATTGATAAGCATATCGTCCTCGCAATTTCTTGTTCAGAGTCAGGGACACAGATGTTCAAATGAATAAGAATACACTAAATGCTTAAACAATATATAGTGCAATGGACACTAATCACATTTTGATAGTGTACTAAGAGGTTTTATCGTGTATTTTCTATATTCTAGAAATTTCAACATCCCATCAAAAATACAAAAATTAAAGTCGTAAGTTTTATAAATTAAATGTCATTTTTTTAAAATATTATTTGCGAGGCTGCATGCACATTGTACCTATTGTTTTTGTATATTTCTTTTCCGCCATGCATAAGTTTAATATTTACTCTGACTTCTACATATATTATATAGTGTGTTACGTAGATCGATTTATTAACTTTATTCTAAAAATTATTAACCGACACGGAGCGATAGCACGGAAACTGAAAAATGCTTCGGAAATCGGATTGTTTGCTAATCATTTAAAAAAATAACCGTGAATTATTTTGATATCCAAATGATAATGTTTTTTTCTGACGGCACTATATTTTGTTGATTATTCAATATATTTATATGGTACCTGGCATTTATATATGTTCAGTAGTTGTCGTTTGTTGATGTGGTTCATAAGTGTTTCTCGTTTCTCGTTTTTTTATATAGAATAGACCGTTGGTTTTCCTGTTTGAATGGTTTTACACTAGTAATATTTGGGGCCCTTTAAAGCTTGCTGTTCGGTGTGAGCCAAGGCTCCGTGTTGAAGGCCGTACCTTGACCTATAATGGTTTACTTTTATAAATTTTCACTTGGATCGAGAGTTGTCTCATTGGCACTCATACCACATCTTCTTATATCTATATACATGTACATGCATAATAATAATCCCTTGGATATATTTTAGGTGATTGATTGTTGGTTGTTTAATGTCCAGTGGAAACTATTTCATTCATTTCTATGAAGAAAGAGTTTCTCATTCCTAGGAAGATTTTATGATATTTTGTGCACAATGTAATTTAAAGTATTAACTCCGTGTTTCAAAGTCAAACAAGATGATTATTATTTTTCTTCATATTTCTTAAAAAATAAATGGAGAATGTGTCCATGGGGACACAGATGATGCCCCCGCTTGCATACAATATTATAAAGGGACATAACTCAAGAACGATGAAAGTGACGCTACCCAAATTTGTACTTGATCTGAGTTTTAAGGTCATGAGTATTGTGTATAGGTTTCATAATGTTTGGTTGAGGCAAACTTAAGTTAGAGAATGGAAACTAAAAATTTTGCAATTTTTCCATTTATAAAGGGGCATAACTCTAGAACAGTTAGAGTGACGCTACCAAAATTCAACCTTGATCTGTGTTTTGTGGTAATAACCATTGTGTATAAGTTTCATAACATTTGGTTGAGGCAAACTTAAGTTAGAGAACGGAAAGTAAAAATTTTGCAATTTTTCCATTTATAAAGGGGCATAACTCTAAAACAGTTAAAGTGACACTACCAAAATTCAATCTTGATTTGTGTTTTGTGGTAATAACCATTGTGTATAAGTTTCATAACATTTGGTAGAGGCAAACTTAAGTTAGAGAACGGAAACTAAAAATTTAGCAATTTTTCCATTTATTAAGGGGCATAACTCTAGAACGGTTCAAGTGACGCCACCAGAATTCAATCTTGATCTGTGTTTTGTGGTAATTAGCATTGTGTATAAATTTCATAACATTTGTTTGAGGCAAACTTAAGTTAGAGAACAGAAACCAATTTTGGGAAGTACGGACGTAGGTACGTACGTACAGACGGACAAGGGTAAAACTTAAAGCCCCTTCCGGTACGGCGGGGGCATACACATTTAATATCCATATAATTCAAATCTGGTTTGGATTTGTTTTGTGCTGAATGGAATTTACTACGACAAATTCAATTTTATTGATAATTTTGGGATCAAATGTAATGAGGTTTATATTTAGGTATGTGCCAAACAGGGAAACAATACAATGGTAAGTTGGAGACCATTCAGACTTCGTTTAGATGAGACACGTCTTCAAAATCAATACAGTTTATAATTTTGGGGAGTTGAAAATTGAAAAGTGAAACTTTTTTTTTTATTGTTTACTTTGCACTAAGAATTTATATACAAACCTCTTCTATTACTCTTCCTCTGAGCAAAACTTAGTTTGTTTTAAACCGATTTAAACGTGCATTAAACAGAACTTAAATAGTAGGAGATCACGGTGGGTTTAACGACAATAAGACAGCAATCAAACAACAAAAAGCACATAAGGACATCAAGTGGGCAACATATATAGTGTTTACCAATAGAAAGGTGTATACACAACATGCCAATGTCTAAATCGTCCCGAATTTCCATATATCATTGTGAATAAGTTTATCCAGAAAAAAAGAATACATGTATTACATGTCTTTGATTTAACAGAAACAATAATAAAAGATCTGGCATTAAAACGCGATTCTCCATATTAACAATTGAGGAGAAAACCTGAATATGAAAAGTTAAACAATTTAAAGGTTACCAATTTTAAAGTTTTACTCCTTAGAGGTCTATTTTCCCCCTTCGTTTACCCTACAAGAAAATTTTCCTTGGAGCCGTTGATTAAATATCCGCCGAATTTTTCCAAAACGCTCATGTATAATATTATTATGCTGTCATGTGTTTAAACAGTTATTGGCCAATCAAATCGGTGTGCAAGTTAAATAAATATTAAATAATTATATAAATATATATGCTTCAAAATGATGCAATTATATTATCAATCTAAAATATTATACATGAACAACAAAAATAAAATATATTAAATGACTGAAGCAATTTTATAATACTGAAGGATAAACC
Source organism: Mytilus coruscus (assembly GCA_017311375.1). Classification (NCBI taxonomy): domain Eukaryota; kingdom Metazoa; phylum Mollusca; class Bivalvia; order Mytilida; family Mytilidae; genus Mytilus; species Mytilus coruscus. The sequence continues at coordinate 79,674,784 of CM029603.1, read as the reverse complement.
CTTATTGTTACAACATTGCCGGAAACCATACGAAATTGATAAGCAATTATGATAAACCAATAAAAATTTTGTTGTTTGAGATTAATCATGGTTGACTAGTTGTATAACCGGTGGCACGTGTCCTAATTTTTAAAACAAGGGACAGAAAAGTATTAAACAGAAATAACTGTTTTTTTTTTTCAAATCATATTTTCAAAATTCACTGCATGATTTAAACAGCTTAAAAGTGTTTCATTTATTTTATCTTTGTGCGTATATGATGAAGTGTCCTGAAGGGCTGTCTTCAAAAAACAATCTTACTACAAAAATTGATAGCAAGTTATACTTTAATGTTCATGACTTACGAGTATTTTTCTCATTAGATTTCTTGTGAAATTGATCGATGAGCGGCTTTTTACAAATACCGAAAACAAATATGGCGTAAACGTCAATGGACAAGCAACCCAACGAGAAAAATAAAAATTAAGAGGCATCTATAACTAGTTTATTAGAGTTGGAGAAATCATTCAATGCCATGTGATTGTATTTAGGTTTAAAATTTATGCGTTTTTCGATTTATGAAGAGGTCAATTAGAAAAAAATTAAATAATTGACGCCAAAAAAGAATACAAAAATCAGATGCATGAAATAAAGTAATAATATAAGTTTACAAATACGTACCTAGGTGCTTTTAATAAAGCAACATTTGAACTTATTATTATCAATTTTTTTTTATTGTAATTTTATTTTTATTTATTTTCAATGTTACCCGAAATGGAGTCCTCCTTAAAGATAAAATTCACTAGAATGGGTATTTCTGGTGTAAATATCGCACGTACTATCTACAATATACGGAAATGACATCACGGCTGCGTATTGTAAAGTTACTGAAGGAAGATTAATGTCAAATTCATATCTCCGGGCGACGAAATTACCGGTTTGTCAGAACGGTTAGGTGTAATTTACTCCAACTACCATTTAGAAAAGGTTTGAATCGCGCCCATCTCTTCTTTTCTTATAGTATGAATAGCGCCAATAAATGGAACTTAATTGTGCCATATTTACCTCTAAACGCTCAACCTATTTACATATAAAATATTAAGAAAACTCACTTGAAAGGAGGTCTGAATTTGTTTTTAAAAGATAGAGACTGATAGAGGGTCTGAAACCTGTCGTGGTTGTGAAGATTATAAATTCCGCCAGGCTTTTATAGAGAAAAATGGAGAAATTAGATGGGAATATAATGCGCGCTGTTAAATCATGCTTTGCAAGACTATTTACAGATGACTCGTGCACAATCATTTTGAATGGTGAATAAGATCACATACATGAATTCAGCACTCAGAAACTAGCCCGTAAATAGGAGGAGGGAATCCAGTTATTAATTAATTATCAAAACTAAATAACTTTATAGGTACTAAAGATATGATTATAAAATTTGAAATTATGTAAAGTCTCCTTCTATATGCCATGTTCTTTGTGTCAATTCTATCATTCCATCGGGTCTTTAGTGCAAATTTTTGTCCTTAGTGCAATAAGAACAACAATTTGCAAATGAGTCTATAACATTTGCGCAATTAAATGCTTGTTTTATTGGCGCAAATGAATGCTGCATTTTTCAAAATAAAGTGACGCAAAAGAAGAATTGGCGTAATTAAGTTGTGGCGCAAATTAATTCTTTTTTCAGCGCAAATGGATATCGGCCTTAAAAACACCGTTTGTACACTAATATTTATCTTTTATGCTGTCTAGCCTGAAAATAAAAGTTTTGGCAATTTGTGTAGGATTTTAATTTTAGAATGTAATGAACAAGTAAGAAGATCGTTAAAAGCCTTAAGTGAATCGGAAAATGTGCTATGCACGATAAAAGGAAATAGTTTGGTGCGTCGATATGAAATTTCACAGAGGCATGTAATATTTGTAAAATTTGCATTAAGTCTTTCAATAACAACCATTTGTAGAACTGATTATTTCGATCCTTCAAATATGTGTAAAATAATAAATATTTATAATAATTAATCTCTTTCATATATACAATTGCAGTATGTTTATAAATACTGTAGATTTGTATTTGATCATTGATTGCATGCACAACGTCCAGTGACAAATATTTCATGTATTCGTACAAAGAACAAATCAACAACTTTTAAAATACAATTGGTTGGTTATTTTAGGTGATTCGATCTAAATGATTTGCGTTAAAATTTGTGAAACTTGGACAGAAGCTTACCTCTAAAATAAATAAATATATAAAAAAAGGTAGAGTTATTTTTTTTTTCATTCTGTATTTTACTCATACATGGACTTCAGCACTTTTTACAGTCAAAATAACAGTTTTAACACCGATAGCAGCAATCGCAAGCGACGCTGGTTCCATAGAAGTCTTCACGAATTTTTATATATCCCTGGAAATCTTCGGTTTATATCAGACTCTGACATTGAGGGGAACAAATGCCATAGATGTCTTGTCCTTTTTTTTAATACATTTAGATATAAAACATGTATCTCATATAAAGCCTCATTTATAGAAAATTATATATAATTTATTGTATCAAGGAAATATTTGGATCAAAGAAATATTTGGTGGAGGAGGAGGAGGAGGAGGAGGAGAGAGAGAGAGAGAGAGAGAGAGAGAGAGAGAGAGAGAGAGAGAGAGAGAGAGAGAGAGAGAGAGAGAGAGACTAATATATTTAGCGGTATTTTGTCTCATGTTACAACAAATGTACTCATGTCAAAATGTGATGGAAGGAAATGTTTCCCCTTCGTTTTATATAGCAGGGTATTCCATAGTGTGATGATATCAGTTGCAGATTTTTTTTTCTATTGGTAAGAAATGGTATACAGTTCGAAATCTACATTAAGTTATAGTACATTTAAAGTAAGATTATTGCATTGCTAAACGTTTCTCAATCAAGATAAAACGTTTACAACCAATACTATTTTTACGACTAAATAAGTTTTATGTAAAACAGATAGTTCACGTTCCATTGAACTAAGGGTATTGTTTAGGTTATTTTTTTAACATTTTATAAGATCAAATTTGAAATGTTATTAACACAATGATTCAAAATTACAAAAAGACATCAAGAATTACGTAATTTGTATAAAACAAAAAATATAATAATTAAGATAACTTATTTGCTTTAATTAACAAGTGAAATGTTTCCAATTTAATCTTTCCAATCTAATATAGTCCAAAGGGTGACAAGGGGATATAAATATGGTCACTACAGGTCTTCTTTGGGCTGGCAGTAAAAAAAAAACCTTGCCAAAGTGGGGCATCCGTTTGGTTGTTTGGGATATACAAGTACGCAACCAACTATCAATCAATCCAATATAATAACTGTTTTTTTTTTATCCCGCATTTTTTTTATATTAAATTATTTTAACTCAGAATAATAATTAAAATAACTTTCTGAAATAAAACCCTAACATATATCATACGCTTAACAAAACGATATACCATACGATAGATGAAACGCTAAACCTTACGATAAACGAAACGCTAAACGCTAAACCATACGATAAACGAAACGCTAAACGCTAAACCATTCATGTTACATACGACAAATAAAACGCTTAACGATACCATGAACCATACGATATACAAAACCCTAAACGATGACATTTACCATACGATGAACGAACAATGAACGAACGCTGACCGAACGTTGTACGAACGCTATACGAATGATGTACGAACGATGACCGAACTCTATACGAACGATTCCCGAACGCTGCACGTACGATTCCCGAATGAAAAAGTGTTAACTTTACGTTACAGGGACTGTATGATACTCTAATTGTGTATCGATTAACTTTAATAAAAAAGAGATGCTAGGAATATTGTCACTATACTGCAAATTAAAAATAATATTGTGCATTTATTATTGCGATTTTCAAAGAATGGACAGAGATACGAGATTAATACATGTAATAATTGAGATTTCGGAAAAGCTGCATACAGATATATGTATTAGATATTAAAATGCAAGTTCCTTCTATTATGATTCTCACCCAGTCGCATATTCGCATTAAAAACTCGGAATAATTTTTGAATTGACAGTACTTAACTTTCAAACTAGTGGTACATGTATATAGTGGACTTCAAGAGATCTAAGAGTGTCGTCCACACAGTAAGCATGTTATCACCCTGATCGGCAAGCATATATATATATATATATATATATATATATATACAACTCGTCTAAACATCAGCCCAACAATGTTAGATCTGTAAATTTGCTTTCGCAAATTTTTTGTTCTTCCCTCGCCGGGATTCGAACTCATGCTACTGAGATATCGTGACACCAAATCGCCTGCACTGTATCCGACACGCTAGACCACACGACCACCTAGGCTTCACAAAATAAAGCTTTCGGTGGCCGGGTGTTACCTTTCCTCGTCAGTTTTAATCTAGCGTCGTAATACAGTACATGATATATAAGGCATGAAGATGGAATTGTTACAGATCAGCTGAAATATCTATTGTAAAGGATCCTACAAATTAATGCAAGATACAGTCACAGAAATAATTATATTTATAAGTACGTCTGAACCAGTGACAACTCTACAACAGATTTCTCCATCGGATCACCAGCAGTGATGGCGATACATGGCTGTGTACATTTCTGTATATACAACTCGTCTAAACATCAGCCCAACAATGTTAGATCTGTAAATTTGCTTTCGCAAATTTTTTGTTCTTCCCTCGCCGGGATTCGAACTCATGCTACTGAGATATCGTGACACCAAATCGCCTGCACTGTATCCGACACGCTAGACCACACGACCACCTAGGCTTCACAAAATAAAGCTTTCGGTGGCCGGGTGTTACCTTTCCTCGTCAGTTTTAATCTAGCGTCGTAATACAGTACATGATATATAAGGCATGAAGATGGAATTGTTACAGATCAGCTGAAATATCTATTGTAAAGGATCCTACAAATTAATGCAAGATACAGTCACAGAAATAATTATATTTATAAGTACGTCTGAACCAGTGACAACTCTACAACAGATTTCTCCATCGGATCACCAGCAGTGATGGCGATACATGGCTGTGTACATTTCTGTATATACAACTCGTCTAAACGTTAAAATTATTCGTTTATTAATGTATCTGTATACAACAATAACTTTGAACAATGTAGCTGTCATAAGATATATCTACTTAATATTATTCAATTCTTTTTTTTGAAAGCTTTAGTTTTTTTTTCACCGAACTGTTTAATATTTTTATTTGTTAATGTGGTTGTTATTTCGTTGATATTTGTTTTGCTATTGTGTTGTTTATTTTATTAGACAAGGATCTTCGATTGCCACCTTGTTATTTTTTTTCCTTCTTTTATAAGTAGTCTTATGTTGGCAAAACATGTTTCTGATTGACTTAAGTATACTCCTTCTTTTCCACAAAAATAGAATAAACCCATAGCGCAATTATTTAACAATAATTATTACACTACGATTATAAACTTTATCAATTGTAATATATTAAATCTATAGCAGGAATTACCAAAACAGGGTATTTTGCAAAAATAAGGCATTTAGAGGACAATTCCTAATTTGCTATCTTTATTAATAATATTACTTGCTTTATTATTACACCTTTTTAGTTGAATTCCTAAACACAAATAAATGTGTGTCTATCCAATAATGATAGTGTGGGTTTTTGATACAATTTGGTACGAGTTTTGGTTTGAGCGTTACTTATGATGGTTAATCCAGAAAAGCGCTTCGAATGCACGCAATTTACAAGACCTTATTTTCATTTTTGAGCACGTTATGATATTTATATCATTGCTTTATAAGATTTCGTAGAATTCAACAGGTGAAGGGTTGTATTAGTTATGGCGTTGTGCCTATCCCAAATCACCAACGTCGTAATTCGTGTATACATTTATAAAACGTTTTTGGAAAGGTTCTTCCAGTCTTATTATTCCTACTTTTAAGATTTCTAATATTGTGTTCAAACACCACGGATAAGAATTAAAATTCGAAACGTGCAAATTGTATATCAAATTAATGTTGGTATCTTTGGTTATAAGGTACACACTATAAAACTACCGGCATCATTTGTTCAAAACCCTACATATACGATTATACACCGCTGTTTATACAAAGAATAGCCACTCAATTGCAAATAGAGAAACAAATGTAATGATTTTAATAATGCTATGGAATATACATTTTAAACTTTAGTGAACGAACTTTACAGGTTCAGTGCTATATTTTACATTGTATATAATCAGCGCTATATTCTATATTATAAAAGTATATTCGTTTTTTCATCTTGAATACTGGACTTAAAAAATTCAGAGCTGAACTCTTAATGTCTTCTGCTGTGCACTTAGCAGCTATATACTCATACAATGAAGCATAACACCCAAGAACTGGGATTGAAGTCTTAAACGCTTGTCTTTGTCGTAGTACCGCTGGACATTATATCTCCACTGTTGGATTAAATCTCTTCCGCACAGGACTTTATAGATATTTTATCTGAATAATTAACATCCTCTGCGTTAAGGTTTACGTTTTCAAGACTTAAAATATCCTAAGTCGAAGTAAAATCTTTATTTCAGCGTTAGATATACAAAATGTATTAGTTGACAAGAGTGCAATTATTTGTTTATATTTTACCGGCAAGTTTGGTATTCAGAATAGAATCTTGTACGGCTTCTGATTGGATGATACAGACTTGGAATTACTTTTAATCGCAAGCTTATTCAATTAGGTTTAAAATATCCAGAAAATTAAAATCACATTTTACAAAGTATAGAATATATATTCAATATCTGCACGTCGGGGGTCATTAAAAAATCTGTCTTTTTTCATTAAGCAAAAAAAAAAAAAAAAAAAATAGACGATGCTTTTCAACTGCGTTTTAAGTCAATTTTTGCCGCATGGCCATATATATTTTGTTGGTTGTTATGCAGCACTGACATTTTCAGTAACAGGAACTGGTAACTAGTTTGTGTAGTCTTCGAGAAATAAATTATGGAATACCACTGGTAGTAGTGTAGAAACGCCGATTCCGCCACCACTCCGAATCCCGCATGCGTACATTGGAAGGACTGGAAGTTCTACCACACTTCGAATCACGCATGCGTACATTGGGAGGACTTGAAGTTCTACCGCACTTTCAATTACGCATGTGTACATCGGAAGGACCGGAAGGTACACACCAGCTGTTAAAGGTAGAATAAGGTCAACTCGTTTGAGTCTTTAAAAAAAATTGAAATACAAAAAAATAAATTTTTTGAGATCATGATGTATGAATTTACAGACAACCCATTTTTAATTTAATACAAAATCTCATCAACATAATTCACGGATGTATTAGCATTTATTAAAAGTGATTGTGACAGTGATAGTGACAGTGATAGTAACAGTGACAGTGATAGCGACAGTGATAGTGACAGTGACTAATGCGTTTTAGATGAAATATTGAAAAATATTAACTGTAAAGACTTGATTACTATAGTATTATATTATGAAGGCTTCTTTTGATAATGACTTTATGAGTGTTAATGCGTTTGAAGACAAGGTACAGGAACAAAAAAAGGAAATTTAAAATAGAAAGACCTTCCCACCGGGGTTATTTACCAAACTGTACAAGTGAACGAAGTAGATAGCAAGTTGGGTAAGAGTAGTATACTTACCTTGAAAACGAGAGAAAAGGACACGATATGGGTGTGGGCTTGCAGTGGGTTAAACAGAGAGAAGGAACCCTTGGAAGGTGCCTTTGTAAGAAACACAGGTATTAATATCGGTAAAAGACTAAACAAGAGTAATTTTCATACGACTTGGTTAGAATTTAAGTAGGAATGAATACCCATTCGTTTTTAATCTAGATAACACTAGATAAAAAAAATAGTGGAGAAAATTGAGAAAACATCATAACAAAATAAGTTAGTAATAGTTATACTACAATGGCTTACTTACGATATAGTATGTCTGTAAAATGGACAATTGACCTAACCATATTACACCATGAATTTAAGAACTATGAGGTAGATAACACTATGCCATGTAAAACAATACCACAGTCTGTGTTTCAAGTGATTGATGGTTTATTTGTTTTACATCACCCTTTCCAATGGTAGAAGTATTTATGCAATACCCAAACCTTTTAAAAACAAAGTGGTTTTCTCAGTTTATATGTAATTACTCCGTCAAATTAGTTAGTACATGTTAGTACTGTACACTAGAATTTTACCACGGTTTAATTGTTCTTTAAAACAAAATCAACACCATTTGTTAGTGATTCGTAATTACTACGCTTTTTCTGTTAAGACAACTTTATTAACGACGACACCATAAACTTGATTACCAACCTTTAAAGAATTTTCACCTCACTCATTATCCGTTACGTATAAACAGTTTTTAATGAAGGACACCCTAGTGAAATCAATTCATTTTAATCTAGCAAACACTAGATTAAAAAATATTGTGTGTGTTACGTGTTTTCTTAGGAAGTCGTAAGTGTTGTTTTCAGTGTAGTAAGAGTCTACGCATGTAACAAGACCTGTAAACTCTATGTCACTAATGTCATCATCATCTAAAGCTTTACTCACTGCATCTCCAATCTTAGATTTAGAGGTTCTAATGAGTTGTTTTTTACATTTTGTATGAATACGTCTGGATAATACCGTTAACCCCATCATTCCTAACGAATTAATGACTGCTAGTGAATTTAAAGGAATACAAGCATTGGCTCCGATTCCTGTTGCAGCAGTGCTAAGTGCACTGGTTGTACAAATAACGTATAGAACAGAACAGGATCCTAATGCAACAGAAAGCACCTTGTTTAGTTTATTATATGTTTTAAAATATTAGTATATTTAAGCATCTCTACCTCAAGAAGATGTTCAACGGATAGAATTTTGTCTTCCCGATACATTTGCTTGTCAGAGTCTACGTCATCCATTTATTTATAACAAACAACCTAGAAGAGAAACTTGACTTAAAGGAATATTAGGACCTAAAAGCAAACCACTACCCTGTTTATCATTTTATAAAGTTGACCTCCATGTTTCAAATACAACCTATCTCCATAGTTGTTAGGAGTTTACCTGGGGTGAGATATAAACCTTTACTTTGTTTTTACAAATGCAAACATCACTTCCACGTTTAAGATAGAGACCAGAACCAACGGCTTTACTCATGGCAGCACTACCCAAACCACTCAAAGCACCTACACCTAAAGCGGGGAGTACTGTTTTAGCTAACATGGGAAGAGCTTGCATGGCTAATCCGGCTAACATTCCCAAAAACATCTTCCTTTTGCATGTTTTGTTTGGATTGTTTTACACTCAGCTCCAAGACCATACCACCTTTACCACTTTTTAACAGCTTTTCGATTTTTTGCATTTTTTGCTGAGTGAGCAACATCTTATATTTGCCACCATGTGTTGCTGGTTTACTATCGCATTAAATCTAACTGTTCCTTTTATCTTTGTTTTAATGTATAATTATATTTTGTGACGACAATATCTAAGATAATTTCTTTTCATTTTCTAAACAGTTTTCAAAATTTTTGAAAGGAAATGATTTCTTTTGATTTTATCTTGGACTATGTTTGAGGTGTGCCATTTTAAGAAAGAAACAATAATAATGTATTTCAAGGTTTGACGGCTGTTGGCCACGCTTGTAATAAATGGTTGAACGTTACTTATCTTAAGCCATATTTGAAAATTTATTATTTATATATACCTAACAAAACGAGGTCGATTTTATTTTGGCGAAGTTGTAAACGTTTAACAATTTCCAAAAATAAATAAATTTCGTTTTGATTTAATTTTAACTACATTTATGATGTACCATTTCTAAGATGTTAAAAATCAGGACGTTATGAGTTAGTTGATGACGCTCATATTGTTCATTTAACTTTTTGCGTCCATTAACAGTCATAGTCCTTTTTATGATTTTATTCTGTATCGTATAGCGTTTGTATTTTAATACGTTTTTCATTGTATTTTTCAATTTCGATGTCATTTCAATTTCAGCACTTTAACTATCGTAATTATGCAGTTTGTTGCAGTGTACTGCATAATCGTTTATCTATTTGTTCAGTTTGAATTATGTGAGACAAGTTGTTCAGTTATGAACATAATCATTTTCAATGTATTTTCATGATGAAATGTTTACGTATTTATAACAAATCGATATACATTAGCGTCTTGTTTATAAGCAACCTGCAATTCGATAAAATGAATCTATGCTAATGATAAATAATTATCAATTTAAGTAAAATATAATATTTAAAATATAAAGAAAATTTTTAATAATAGTTTTCATACAATCTAACATTATTTGCTTAATATAATTATTTACAATAATTTAATAATGATGTAATAAATTTGTATTGTACAATATGTAGAATAATAACTATATTGTTATAATTGAAAATAAATTACAATTTGATATAAAATAAAATTTTTGATATTAATGTTGTCTATTTGATACATATCATAGGTTTGATGATAGAATCATAAGAAGTTTTGAATGAAGAGTTGTATTTTTCAATAAATTTACTATGTTTCGCTAATTTATCGTTTATCATCATAGTTACACTATAATTCACAGTGTACCTATCTATGTACCTATTGTGCATTGTTCCATATCTTCTTTGCTTATAAATCTTCTATAAGGCTTCCATCTTTTGGTCTTTAATTTAGCCATTCTTCATTATTATCTCTGTACTTACTTTTAGTATGAATCCAATGCCTATTATGCACATTGTGTCTGCACTATATCTACATACTATAAATCATTTAGACACCAGTTCCAGCATAAGAAATTTCTCAAAAGACAAATTTCAAATGATAATGTTAAATCGTATGCAGTTTTAGAATTTAGATGAATGAATTATTATTTCATTAAAGTCAAATAGCTAAATTAACATTTCAATGATAATTTATAAAGTTAATTAATATCTTAAATATATACTTATGGTATTAATGATAATATTTATATGATTTACATATCATTAATGTATCAGGATAAATTTTATTGTACAGTTTCATAACTATTTACTATCAATAAGTAATATATGTATTTAAGTTACAGATTATATCGTCACCACTGGACAATATACTTCGTATTAATTTGACTTATAAGTTTATTTATTCGTATCACTAGAATTCTGCGACTTCGTATTACAATAATCGAATATTATTTAAACTTCTAGATTGAAATTAGTTGCTATTTCAAGTTATTACATTCATCTGTATTAGTAAACTTCAAGATAAGTTAATGATCATTCTTTATTTTTTTTAAACTTTTCTAAGAATTAAATTATAACTAATGTATTCATGATTTAGTATTTAATAATAGCTGACTTATTTAATAGTATGATAAATTCATTTCAAGGTGTAACTGCTCTTGAACGCTTCTCGGTAACTTGATTGCGCAAATAAATAATGTCTCACCAACCGTTGCTTGCTTGCTGTTGCATTATATCACAGGTATCAATTTATTTACTTTTTTTTCACATAACATTCGATTTTGCGAAGGCATTATCTAAAGTATTTGTTTTCACTTTTTGAAAAGATTTTCCATTTTTTTTAAGAAATGAAGAAAACTCGTTTTAATGTTAATTGATTTGACCTTTAAGGTTTACAATTTCTAAGATATAAATATTAATGATACATATTGATGTCAAGGCTGGACGGCTTCGTTCTACCTTGTATTTAAACGGTTGGACGTTAATTATTTAAGCCATACATGTATAATTAATATCTGTCTACACTCATAAAAAAAGGGACGTCGATTCCTTGGCCACGTTGAAGCGTGAAAACATTTTCCAATCTTCAAGAAATCAATACATTTCGTTTTGATTTGATTTAAGGTGATCTGAGTTTTGTCAATGAAGAGATCACAACCTGTATGTTTTTATGACAAGTTAGTTAATCTGAGTAGGGATGACAAAATTGTTTTCAAATTGAGACCAAACTTTTCATTAAAGGAATAATATTATCAATCTGACGCTATATTTCTTCGATTAGTAATTATCATTTTCAGAACATGCACAACATTATACTTTGATAATTGTTCTATATTCAAATTCGTCATTTGGTTATGCAATACAACTGTTTAAAGACCAAATTTATTTTAAATCTAATAGCAGACCTTAAACATGTTTTTTTAACATAGATCATTTACACCAGAAATATTAACTGCAAGTGGAATTTAGTATTTTGTTACACAGATTAATAAATGTCTGTAAATTTAATGTTGCATTAAATGTAAAGTATACCATTTTAAGAAATCAAAAGAAGGGCGTCAAGAATTATGATATTGAATTGATAAGATAGCATAAGTGGATATGAATTTGTCAATGGTGAATTTATCCTTTATCTGTTTATTACAAGATAGTTTTTGTTATAAGTTATATTATTCTTCCCTTAGTTTATTTATTTTGTATTTGCATTGTATCATGGGTCAAATTTATTTGTTCAGTGTATGTTCAGTGGTGTTAATATGTCCTTTGATTGAGTTAAGCTATTTCAGTTGATATTTTATAGTGTGTCTTTCTATGTTGTGATGTGACACTATTGTTTCAGAAAAAGGGTGAAGGTTTGGTACCATTAAAACGTTTAAACCCGCTGCATTTGTTTGCACCTGTCCTAAGTCAGGAATCTGATGTTCAGTAGTTGTCGTTTGTTGATGTGGTTCATAAGTGTTTCTCGTTTCTCGTTTTTATATAGATTAGACCGTTGGTTTTCCCGTTTGAATGGTTTTACACTAGTAATTTTGGGGCCCTTTATAGCTTACTGTTCGGTGTGAGCCAAGGCTCCGTGTTGAAGACCGTACTTTGACCTATAATGGTTTACTTTTATAAATTTTGACTTGGATGGAGAGTTGTCTCATTGGCACTCATACCACATCTTCTTATATCTATGTTAACAGACATCGCTATCTTGCAATAGAATTCTGATTCAGATCGAGCGTAACGTCATTATAACACTAGAAACATTATTGGTCCATTGTCGCTCGAAGTTATACTCCAATTTGCAAAGTTGTCGTAAGTTACTCTTGATCGAGAGGAGCAAGCCATTTAAGACCACTATTTCTTCCCAAAATTTCTTAATTAAAAAAAAACACAATGGAAACCAATGTTCAAAATATAAGATATGAGGAAAGGATATATGGGGTTAATACGGACAACTTAGGTAACTGTTGTTTGCTATCACACAACTACATTTAGTTCAACCATGTCTTCGCTCAATATTGAGATGATGAAAAGGGGGGTTAAAATATTAAGGCAAAAAGATCCGTATTAACATATGCCAAAACTTTGAGGTAGCTATTTTTAAATATGGTCATTCAGATAATTGTGTCATTATTAATAATGCGGTAAAACCGTCCTAAGGTGGTATTGGAGTATAAACAAAATGACAGAATTTGTTTATACTTTGCCAAAACGTAGTATGTAATATATGATATGTTCAAAATGTAATAAAATGATAGGTCACCGAGCTTTTCTTAAGCTCACCGTAAATGTTTTCCTGCTAATACACAAGATTGCAAAATGTCATGTCGATTCCTCTAGAAATTGTACTATTTCAGAGTTACCTGCCCTTAGTACGCCAATTTAAAACATTGAAAATGAAGCAAAAAACTCTACGTTTGTAAAAAATTATAATTATAAGTTAAAATCTTATAAATTTGTTCTTTTAAATTAAAATCTACATAAGTTAATCATTGTGAATTGCATTCCTCGTCAATTTTGCTGCTTTGATTGAAAATCTTGACCTTAGGTGCTCTGCTATTTTACAATCCAAGTTGGCGAAAGAAACCCATACCATCTTAAGACCATTTTTAAATATTTATATACCAAACCTTGAACATGTTATTTTAACATAACTCATTTAAGTCAGACACGAATCATACTACAATGTATTCATTGTATTATATATATATCTGTCAGTATGCTTGCAATTTTCAACCAATATTCAAACAGATATACTACCATTCCATTGGTCTTCTTTTCCATGTTGAATGTGTTTGCATTGATGAATATAACAGGAATTATGCAGCAAAATGTTATAATAAATATTATTTTGATGGGACCTCGACAGCAATCGAATTATAACTCTAGACATAAGTGTCATTAAAGGATTGAAGGCTCTTAAAAGATTGTAAGCTACCTTATTCCACAAAAAATATTCACTTTCATGAGTTGCTGGTTAGCTCTAAGTAATTTAATTTATCTTTTGAACACATTTTGAAATTTTCTACAACGGGTTATACATTTCTGTCAATTAATTTGGAATTACATGTAAAGTGTACAATTTTCAAAACAATAACAAAAAAGAACGGTAAGATTTATCTTATTGAATTGATATTATAACTTAAGATGATTTTGTGGTTATGATAATCTATATCTGTCAAGGACAAGGTAGTTAACTGTCACTGAGATGACATAATTTTTATTGATAATCAGATCAAACCTTTGCACTTTGTCATAAAACTAACATGAATATTAAATTAAGCTACTTAAAGTCTATGGCTATTTATTTCTTTTTTTTTCTTGAAAATCGTTTGCAATATTCCTAGAACTGTCGTTTTGATTGAATTAGTCATCATTTCTAAGAAATATACAAACATTAAGACGTTTAGACCGATGTGACGAAATAAAGAGGTTTAGACTGATGTGACGGAATAGATAACATAACTACAGATGATCTGGATTCTGAAGATTTTCTAATTCTTCATATTCTAGGAAATAAACAAGATATGAGTTAATATTAAATATATATCAATAAGTATCGCTATATAACTACACAATTCTGAATCTGAAAGAATGCAAAACTGAAACTAATATCACAATTGTGTTATTGTAGCTAAAATGATACCCAAAATTTGCGAAATTGTCGTGAGTTATTTCTGAATGAAAAGGAAAAACATTCTTAAATCTATATTACCTTCCCCAAAAATCCTTTGATAAAAACAACAGCAAAAGAAACCGTTGGACAATTTATAACGTATGAGTTAATGATTTTATAGATTGTACACGGATAACTTAGGTAACTGAATTAATAAGTGTGTACTGATATTTCTGCCAGCGATATTGCAATCAAACTCAAAAGATTAATTAATCCATGTCCATCCAATTTGATATTATAATATATATAGCTATTTCTTTCATCCCTTTGAAAATCGTCTGTGTAAATTTTGTTTTAATTTGATTTGGAACCATTTCTAACAAATAAATCAAATTGAAACGTTTAGATTTGTGTAATTGAATTGCTGAGGTTTTAGGTGAAATGCAGATTGTCAATTTAGAGGTTTTCGTATTTCTGTTTATGACATGATAGTTTACTGAAACAGGGGTGGCAATGCAGATTAAACTGCCGGCTAAACTATAATGTAACCGTAAAGGGTTTAGTAGGCTCACACGGACAACTAATTTAATCTATGTGTATTAATTAATATGACAAATGATTTTAAAACAGTTATTTTTCAGGTACTTGCAGCGAAATCAAATTACCTCCCTGGATGTCAACCTATTTCAAAGTTTGACAGCTCTCAAAATTTTGTAAATAATTTCAATCATTCAAAACGATATACCGCAATGCGTTCACTAGTTCAAGCTAATGTAACATATCGTCACAATAATGTAGCAGCACTGAGAACAAGATTGATTTTAATAGATTTTGCACATTTTGCTTCCTCTAATGGTAATCCTTCAAACTATATAGAAAAATGACTGATTGCTGTAATAAACATCATCTGTTGATATATATCTTTATTTCAACCCGTTTTTGAAAAAATAAAATGACACCTTCAAATGCTTATTATTTTCAAAATTTATCTGGGTGTATTAACTTATATGACAAATGATTTTTCAAATGCTATTTTTCAGGTGGTTGCAACAAAATCAAATTACCTCCTGGATGTCAACCTATTTCAAGGTTTGACAGCTCTCCAAGAATTGTAAGTAATTTCATGCATTCAAAATAATATACCGCCATGTGTTGCTGGTTTGCTGATAACATAGTAAACTGGAGCATAGGAGACCAAACTAAAAGATCAAAATAAGATAAAATATTCACAAAGAAGAATACTATGTATATGACGCTATACACGTTTCATTAGTAGTTTCCATTTTCTGAACTACCATAATATCGTACGTTAGACTATATCCATGTGATTTATATCCTTTGGAAATGTTTTGTCGACTTGCACAGTACTCTTGCACCCAAATCTATCGCCATTATCTATTGATATGTATAAATTAGTATAGTAATATCTGACGTTAGAAAAGCAAAATCAAAAGCATGGAGCACTATTTTTGACATCGTTGTTTTTAAATATGTTTGCTGAGAAATGTTGGTTTATCTTTAAATTATCAAAAACTTTGCAGTAAAACTGGCTGAGAGCAAAAGTATATAAAGGTTAAACGTATTCCTTATATGTAATATCCTTTAACATGAACAAGAAGCATGTAAGGTATATCTGATAAATGATTATACATTGAAGCATATGTATGCAATATATAGCCAGTTTTCAAACAGCTCTACCTCACTGCAGGTTGCGTAATATCTAGATCAGTTTGTTTTAACGAAGATGACAAATGTGATCCAGAAACACATGTCAAACATAATATTTTCATATTTTATTCAGACGAACGCAACTTCTGCAGTCAATCATATAATGATTTTATAAAATTTATTTGCAACCTTCTTCAAAATGTATTTAATGTTATTCAAATCTCGGACAGTATATATAAGTAGTAATAATATACCCAGTCTGAAACCTAAATACACATGTAACATTATAATTTGTAGCACATCTTGCGTATGCTACGAACATAATTTGTCGTGCACCAGCATTAATTGTTGTCAGGGCAGCAGTGATTGTAAAACCAGCTTACTCAGCAGATTGTTTTAGAAGATTGCTACGATAAGAATGATGATTATTTATGTATTCCTCTGTCCTGAGTGTTCATGCATTTATTTGTACTGTATTCCTGTCACGTAATGTTGTCATTTTAGCGGTATTTTTAACATTGCCATATAAGCGGGAAGTTTGGCTAGCCATAAAACCAGGTTAAAGCCACCATTTTTCTTAAAATGTCTTGTACCAGGTCAGGAATATGGCAGTTGTAATCTCGTAGTCCGTTTCTATGTATGTTGGCGTTTGTTTTGTAGCAGTTCAGTGTTTCTGTTATTCCGCTTTATCCTCTTATAGTTGATGTATTACCCTCAGTTTGGTTTGTGACCTGGATTTGTTTCAGTTAAATCGATTTATGACTAACGATCAGCGGTATACTACTATTGCCTTGATTGAACTATTAATCTCAATGCTCAATATTTCAACTCTCTCTCTCTTTCAAAAATTGACGTGCATATTGATGTACAGTGTTAGTGTATTATATACCTAGACAGCTTCCTTTGTAGTTCAATATCTCTGTGAATCGTGTTTGTTTGTAATTCACATATGTATCGGGCTTTCAAATTGGTTTTAGTCAAGTCTGCTATATATGCCATTGTTTGTCTTGTTTTATAAAAAGGAGGACACAAGTTCTCAATATGCTATTGCTCTTGTACTGATTGACTTATTGACATAAAAAAAAAAACTTCATTTACTATCGTGTTTATCCTGACATTTATGCATCAAGAATAGTTTTTTAGTTCCAACATTCTTTTGGATTTAAATAATCAGTATTGAATTTTTATCATTTTTTTCATTAATTCATGGGCCGTATGTTAACTTTACAGTACTTATTTCTCCTTTGTTCTTTGCGGCATTTTAACAAAACTTTCTCAAAAATATCTTTATAGGTTGTCATATATTATCTCATAGCTAAACATTAAATATAAATATTTTTTGTCGTTAATTTTCGAAGTTAAAGATATTTTTCATTTTCTTACATGTTGGAATCGAGGGTTTACATCACTAATTACTGGCAATCAGGCAAAATATGACTAGCTGAATTCGTTGAGCATTCCCAGAGCATAATTACATAGAAAATATTTTTCAGTTATCATGAGGGACTACCGAGAAATTGTGCAAAATGTCCAAAATTACGATTATTTAAAATCCCCTTTGACATTTGACCACAGTTTTCAAAAATCTGTACCACTTTGGCACTCTTCGACATGCCTTAATCAAAGGGTATTATATTTATCTTCAAAATCAGACCAAAATAAGCCGTGAGGTATTTTGGTCCATTAAAGTTTTAAATTTACCTTACTTGTCACCGTCCTATAATGTAACATCCTGTCGACAGATATTACAAAACAATTCTGATTTCGATCAATTACGGAGGCATTATAAAACCTAAATTAAATTGTTCAATTATAACTCTAAATCGGTATGCATTTGACACAGTTGTCGTTGGTAACTACCAGCCTACACTATTTGGTAGAAAACTTAAAAAAACCATTGTGCAAAGAATATTATATGCTTTTAGTTTTTTATTGGGTTTCTACAAACATCTAAGGTAACTGAATTGAAAATATTTAACTAATATTCTTTGCCAGCATTCTTTATAAAATTTTATCTTCCTTCACATAATGATATCTTACTTAACTCTTTTGAAGACCAATATTGACATGATTATTTGGTGTCGTTAAGTCTACCAATCCGTTTAGCCATTCATTAATAATAACAATATATTGGTATATAATCAGCCAGTATGCATGCAATGTTTGAACCAGTTCACCAACTCATTTTCAGTTGTCATGTATTTCTATGTAAATCGTATTGTATTCAATTTGATGAATATGACAAATGTAATGTAGAAATACGTGTGCATGTCATTGTCTTCTAATTAACTTACCACGCAACATGCCAAATTATACCGAGATTTGGTGGCTCTTATGTACTTATAAGTTACTCAATCCCGCTACAAGTGTTAGCCACTGTGTGTCGATTGTTTGCTGTCACACATATTTGTGTATTATTCATTGTTGTTAAAAATTCGATTTTTTGTAAAAGCAGTATCTATAATCGAATGTGCTTTGTCTGTATGATTTTGTTTGTTTTTATAGTGATTACGATTATAACACAATGTTTACTGCTGTACCTCTATTTTTGACATTTTTACTTATTATGTCTGTTTGTTTTGTTCACACTTTGTTGTCAATATAATGAAATTGTATGCAACTGTCATACAAGTGAGAGGCTTGGCTAGCTATAGAACCATGTTAAATCCACCAATTTCTACATAAGAAAATGCCTGTACCAAGTCTGGAATATGACAGATGTTATCCATTCGTTTGATGTGTTTGAGCTTTTGATTTTGCCATTTAATTAGGGACTTTTCGTTTTGAATTTTCTCGGAGTTCGGTTTTTGTTGTAATACTTTTTATATCTATTTTATTATGTATTAATTGTTTTAATGATGAAGCAATTACATGTAAATGTTTCCAATATTTTCTACACGCATGTACATTTTTTTAATTCAATTTAGTTTTACATGTTTTAAATGAACTGAAGAATAAGGACGTTTTGATTTATGTTACTGAATTGACAAGATTACTTCACGTTTTATGAATTGTGTCAATGGATAAGTTATCCGTTATCTGTTAATGGCAAGACAGTTTAATGGAGCAAAGATGACAACATTTTACATACAGTTGAGACGATCCTTGCTATGAGGAAAAGCATTATTAAGATTGCGCTATATACTAGTAGACATTTGATTAGTTATTTGTATTCTCTGAACAATCATATAGTTGCTCATCCAACCACTTCCATTTGACTTCCATTTGACTTTCTTGTATTTTGCCCCACACTAAGATGAAAATGATATGAAGCTACTAAATATTGATAGGCATGTATTACCTCTTTTTGAAAACCACCTGCAATGTTCCTAGCTATATAAATATTTCGTCTTTAATTAATTTGGTACCATTTCTGAGAAATAAACCAAAAACAGAGTTCCGTTTTTCGTTTTCAATAAATAAAGCAAGTTAAGGTCATCTAAATGTTGACTCTTTCATTTTGTCGCAGCTTCGGGTAATCAACTGAATTTCATATTGATATGAAATATGGATCAATTAAAAATAAAAACAACACGTTATAAATTGCATACGTCCGAAGCGCTTTTCTAGATTCACCTTCATCAGGAACGCTCTAAGCCGAATATTTGAAAGCCAAGGATGTATAAGACCTGAAACAGTTGAAGAGATAAATATCTATATATTGTGATACAATTATGATTATGATGAAGGTGGAGAGTAATCATCAACTAAAATGAAAACTGATCGTTTTCAGCTATAAAACGGTATCCCTTTTGTGCAGACTTTTCGTTATTTTCCCTAAATAAAAAAAGGCAGCACTTGTTAAGACAAATATCACTGAAAATTTTTTGGTAAAACACAATACACATTACACTGCCGAATAAAATGTAATATAACCGTAAAGGGTTTGTTAGGATCACACGGAAAACTTAGTAAATGATCTTCACTGTCAGCATCATTTGTATACCTGCACATCATTTAGTACATTGTATAATTTAACCCTTCATCAGATTGATCCTGCACACAACTAAGTATAATTTTACCCTGTCACCCCTTGATCCGATACATAACTAAGTTTTTTTAATCCTGTCACCGCATGAACATGCATAATACTCAGTTCAATTTAATCCTATCACCAATTGATACTGCACACAATTCAGTTTAATTTGACATTATAAACTCCTGATGTGGACAGACAAAATGAGGACTTTGATATTTGACGTCCGAAGATCTAAGGTAAAATCTGCCAACACTAGTTCACGTTAATGTAACATATAGTCACAATAATGCATCAGCACTGAGAACAAGATTGATTTTAATAGATTTTGAAGATGTCTTCCTCTAGTGGTAATCCTTCA
This sequence comes from Mytilus coruscus, assembly GCA_017311375.1. NCBI lineage: Eukaryota > Metazoa > Mollusca > Bivalvia > Mytilida > Mytilidae > Mytilus > Mytilus coruscus. The sequence continues at coordinate 79,653,969 of CM029603.1, read as the reverse complement.
AGCCATATAGAGAAATGATTGGTTGATGTGATAAACATCATCTGTTGATATATATCTGTATTTCAACCCGTTTTTTAATAAATAAAAATCGACATCTTCATATGCTTAGTATTTTCAACATTAATCTGGGTGTATTTATGAATATGACAAATGATTTTTAAAATGTTATTTTTTAGGTAGTTGAACGGAAATCAAATTACCTCCCTGAATGTCAACCTATTTCAAGGTTTGACTGCTCTCAGCGTATTTTAAGGAATTGCATGCATTCAAAATAATATACCGCCATGTGTTGCTGGTTTGCTGATAACATAGTAAACTGGAGCATGGGAGACCAAACTAAAAGATCAAAATAAGATAAAATATTCACAAAGAAGAATACAATGTATATGACGCTATACACGTTTGATTGGTAGTTAACATTTTCTAAACTATCATAATATCGTACTTTAGACTGTTTCCATGGGACTTATATCCTTTGGAAATGTTTTGTCTACATGCACAGAACTCTTGCACCCAAATCTATCGACATCAGCTATTAATATGTAAAAAATAGTGTAGTAATATTTGTCGTTAGAAGAGCAAAATCAAAATCATCAAATAATGTATTCGACCTAGTTGTTGTCAAATATGTTCGCTTATAATTTTTTGTTTATCTGCTAATTGATCAAAAACATTGCGGTACAACTGACTTAGAACAAAAGGTTTAGCGCATTCCATAAATGTAATATCCTTTAACAAAAGCATCGAAGGAATACATGTATAATTACTACTAATTGTAGCATAATCATCTGTCAATATATATATAATGTATGGCCAGTTTATGAATAGCTCCACATCACTTCCGGTTGTATAATATCTAGATCTATTTGTTTTATGAAGATGACAAATGTGATGCAAAAACACATTTCAAAAAAAATATTTTTTCATATTTTATCCAGACATACAGTTTTTGAACGTAGTTTCTGCAGTCAATCATATAATGATTTTATAAAATTTATTTGCAATCTTCTTCGAATTATATCTTATGTCATTCAAATCTGGGACGGGTTATGTTATGTAACATCATTTACATAGTCTACAACCTAATAACACATGGATTACGGATAAACTGTTTACCCTGTAGTGTAGGCATTTAGGATATGTTTCTGTATATATTTTGTACTTCAATGCACCTTTTTTCCTCTTTCCATTTTTTTTTTTTTTTTTTTTTTCATGCTAAAAATATGTGTGCAATTGAATATTTGGCTTGAATATGCTTTTATTGTATATATTTTGATCATCAAAAATATTGATCAACCTAATATGGTAAATTTCCGCCATTATGTGAAAAATTTTGTAAATTTGCAGTGAAAATAATCTTCTCGTGTATGCAGTACTTTATTTTATATACCTATATGGAGTTATTTTCATTCAGAACGATAGGTCGTTCTTTCGAAGAATCAACCTGGACGATACAATGTTTCAATGAAATATGCTTCAAGGCATAAAATAATGAACTGTGTGAAATCAACTTCAAATATGATTTGGCATTGAGAATGTTATGATTTAAGCCCTAGTGATGAGGAAGGTCTAGACAAAACGCGCGTCTAGCGTAGCAACTGATTAGAATGGAAACATATCTGAATTTTGTATGTTTTTTTATATAATTTCTGTCTACATAACATGTGTGTCTTTCTAATAAATATAAAATAAGGGTTGCTATAATCGTGTGAGTAAACTAATAAAACACCTGGAGGTCATCTGAATTTTCTCAATGAAGACGAATTTCTATACCACCATATAATAAATCTAAATACCTTCATGTGAAACATTAGTTTTAAGGAACAGGATATAACGTGTTCATATCAATATGAAACCATCCAATTTAAAAGATAAAAAACATTATTATCTGACGATATACCACCTCATGTATTTTATAAAAGTCGAGAAGTTAATTGTAGAAAATGTTGTCTTATCTTTTTTTTTCAATTTGTCATTTGTCATGTTTGTAGAACAGCAATGAATGTTATTTTTCAGAGCATTTCCACTATTTGTGGTTTTTAAGCTTTAGTGTTTTACCACACTATTCAGTTTACTTCTATTTGTCTTGAAAAAATAACAACATTACTTCAAAAGTTAATATTGGATGTAACACGTCTTCTGATTGGTTGAAAGTTTTTTGTCTTTCAGCTCATAGACATAATTGTTTCATGTGACCGTGGCGTCATCAACGTTTTGTTTATGTTTAACTCATTAAAAATGTAGTTTAGAATTAAATTATAAGGAATGACTGTAATAGTTTTGTCTGTTTATTCGTAATAACCTTTAAAATGTGGTGCACACTTTCAAATAACTCGCTACGCGGTTTATTCATTGTGCACCACATTTTAATGTTATTTCTTCATACACAGAAAAAAATATAACAGTCATTCCTTCAATAATGAATAGTTATTGCACGGAAACAACTAGAGTCGATCGCCCGTCATTCAGTCCGACATCTCAACCATTATTTTGCCAGCCCGCCCGCCTGTCGTAGAGACCTAAATCGTTACCCGCCTTTCTGTCAGAAAAAAGCTGTAAATGATTCCCTTTACCAGTTCTCTGAAACATTTGGACATTTTCTCATTAAAACTGTAAACCTCTCAATTCCTTGGCCATTTCAATGACTTTTACCAGCTTTGGTCCAACTTTTTTCAGTTTTTTTAATGCCTCTCAAAAGTGTAGAATTCAGTATTTTGAATATTCTAACTGATAAACATTTTCGAATGTCAATCCAATGTTTCACCTTCAAATTCCCCCTCTTTACAATGATACACAATCATGACAGCGGCAATCACAAAACGTGAAGTCAATATTGCAGAATAGCGTTAACAATGTATTATTAAAGAAGAAAACAAGCATAAACATTTCATTTTTATTTACGGAACAAACCAAATGCCATTTAGTGTTGTGTGTGCTCATTTTTATCTCATTTTGTTGCGTTTTATTTTGTTATTTGATACCATTAAAACTCACATACTGTTATTTATTTGATTGTGTACTATGTTTTAACTGAATTTGAATTAAATACTTTAAGTTTTCGAAAAATGATATGTTATACATGCGATAAAGTTACGACATGTCTTCAAAATTAATACAGGATAAAAATTGAGGGGTGTTCAAATTGGAAAAATGAAACGTCTTTTTTTTATACTTTGTACTAAAAATTTAAGTGCAAACCTCTACTTTAAATCTTCCTCTGAACAAATTCTTGAGGGAAATCTATATTCAATAAACCTTTCAATTGTGATTTGTCTTTAACCGATTTTAAAGTACATTAAACGGAACTTAAACTGTAGGAGACGTTTGGTTAACGTCAATAAGACAGCAATCAAACCACGAAACAACACATAAGGACATCTAGAGTGCAACATATAGTGTACAACAATAGACAGGTGTCTACACAATATGTCAAGTTCTAAATCGTCCCGAACTCATATAGAAATTGTCAATACATCTAACCAGAAACATAAAATACGTGTATTATATGTCTCTAATTTAACAGAAACAATTGAAGATCTGGCATTAAATTTCTAATTTAACAATTAAGGAGAAAGCTGAATATAAAAGAAGTTGATAATTTACAAGTTACCAATCTTTTGCTACTAAAGACCTATTTCCCTTCATTTACCCTACAAGAAAAGTTTTGCGGGAGGCGTTGATTGAATGTCGTTCGCGTATTTTAAAAACATCCACATTTTAGTCTTGGATACATAATTTTTGTTGTTAGTTGTTATTTGCTTTGAACTAGAGTCAGAAACTGCGTGTACTCTCAGATCTGGTGTTTTTGTTGTTGTTATAGATGAGGGATGGATATATACCCTACCACGTCCTGTCTGTGTTTTTGTTTGATGTTTTTCTTTGTATCGATCCGATGAGTTAAGTCTTTTTCAACTGACTTTTATAGTTTGTTCTTATGTTGTGCTGTTACACCACTGTCCCAGGTTATGGGAGGGTTGAGCGCTCACAAACATGTTTAACCCCGCCACATTCTTTATGTGCCTGTCCCAAGTCAGGAGCCTGTAGTTCAGTGGTTGTCGTTGGTTCATGTCTGTCATACAATGTATTTGTTTTTCGTAATTTTTTTGTTTTTATAAATTAGGCGGTTAGTTTTGTTCAATTTAAATTATTTCATATTTTTCATGTCGGGGCTTTTTATAGCCGACTATACGGTATGTTTTTTTTTTTTTTTTTTTTTTTTTTTATTTTTGAAGGCCGTACGGTTGCCTATAATTGTTTACGTCTATTTGTTCATTTGAACTTTTGTGGAAAGTTGTCTCATTGGCAAACATTACACATCCCCTTATTTTCATATGTAATATGATGCCGTTGTGGGTTAGAACAGTTACTGGTAAATCAAATCGGTGTATATCATTTATCTGCTCGTCGTTCGATTTAAGTAAGGGCACCCAAGCCGTGCAGATTAAATGACATATATCGATTTGCTTGTTCAATAACTATAACATATTTGTGTTTCCAGTTGATGAAGGATAAAAAAAAAGTATTTTTACTTACAAATAAATAACAAAAAGGTTTGTTTTCCTAGGAAATAACCTTGCTATTTTCTATACCATGATTTTGCTGAATTCAATAATGCACTGCTAATCAAATATTAAATAATTGTAAAAATAATGCTTAAAAATATGATGAAATAATATTGTTTTCAATCTAAAATATTATACATATACAAAACCATTTTTAGAACTGAAGGATAAACCCTTATTGTTACAATATTGCCGAAAAAATACAACATTGATATGTTGGCTTGATAATTATGACAAACCAATAAAAAATTGTTGTTTGGATTATTAATGGTTGGCTAGTTGTATAATCAGTGACACGTGTCCTAATTGTGAAGAAGAGAAACAAAAAAGTATTCAACAGAAATTACCTATTTGTCAAAACTAAATTTTTGTTTGAAACTGTTTCATTTATTTTTTCTGTGTGCATATACGATGATCATGAAGGAGGGTGTGGATGGAGGTCCTTCATTTTTGTGTGCTTTAATTTTTTGGGCCATTTTTCACTCTATTCTTTATATATTTGCTTGTTATTCTCTACTCTTTATATTTTAGCACCTCATGTTTCTCTATTTAGCCCGTTATTCTGCACATTATGCCCATTAGTCTCTATTCTATAAACCCCATCCAGACCCTCATGAAGTGTCCGTTGGTGCTCTGTTCACAAAACAAAAATCTTACTACAAAAATTGATCTCAAGTTTAAATGGCGTCCAACTAGTTTTGAGTTGATGAAATCCTTCAATGCCATGTGATTCAATTTGGGTTGGTGCGTTTTTCGATTTATGAAGAAGTCAAATAGACAACATTAATTAGAGGCAAAAAGAATACTGAAATAATATCAGTTTACAACTACGTACCTAGGCGCATTTAAGAAAGAAATGTTTTAATAAAGCAACATTTTATCATATTTTTATCATTTTTTTTTTCATTTTATTGTAATTTGTTTTCAATGTTACCTGATTTGAAGTCTTCCAAAAAGGTAAAATTCACTTGTATGGGTATTTAAGGTATATATATTTATATGTCACACGTACCATCTACAATATACGGAAATGACATGGCTGCGTATTGTAAAGTTTACTGAAGGAAGTTAAATATCAAATTCGTATCCACGGGCGAAAAATTTACCCGTTAGGCAAGACACCGTGTGTACACTAATAAAAGTGTATTTATCTTTCACGCTGTCTAGCCTGAGATCTGTCTAGCCTGATATCTTTGCACTTTCGAATACTTCAATTTGACATTCTTGTATTTTGGAATACTTCAATTTAACATTCTTGTATTTTGTCATAAAACTCAGATGAAAATTATAAAAAGGTTCTAGATGTATATCGTCATTTCTTTTCTCTTTTTAAACCCGTCTGCATTATTCTAAGAAATGTAAATGATAAGGACATGTGTATCTATGTTATTGAGTTGATAAGATGAAGTAATGTCATCTTAATTCTAACTTTCATGTATTTTGCTCTATCTTAAAGTTATCAACTAGATTCCATGTTAATGTTAATAATGTCTCAACATGTATCTCAATATAACGATACAATTCTGATTCCGATCCTTAATTAAATGTCCGACAATGAAATTACCTTGCTACATTCAAACTTATTCTCCTGAACGCTTCTAAGTAACTTGGTTGCCCAAACAAATAATGTGCCACTATCCGTTGCTTTGTTTGATATTGCATTATATCACAGTTATCATTTCATTGTTTTTTTACATCAAATTCGAGTTTGTTAAGGCATTATCTATAGTATATTTTTTTTCACTTTTTGAAAAGGTTTTCAATTTTTCAAGAAATGAATAAAATTAATTGTAATGTTATATGGAATGATCTTTAAGGTTAACAATTTCTAAGAAATAAATAATAATGATATGACTTAATTTCAAGGCTGGACGGCTTCGTTAGACGTTAATTATTTAAGCCATACATGAAAAATGACTATGTATAGTCTATATGTCTATACTTCTAAACAAATAAGGGATGTCGATTATGGCCACGTTGAAGCGTGAGAACGTTTTTCTAATGTTCAAGAAACCAATACATTTCGTTTCTTCTTTGATTTGGTTTTACGGTTAAGATGTGCCTTTTCTAAGATGTAAAGCAATCAAGACGTTTAGATTTACGTTATTGAATAATACGTCAACTTAAGGTGATCTGAATTTTGTAAATGGAGATAATAAATACCCTGTATGTTTGTATGAAAAATTAGTTAATTTGAACAGGGATGACAAAATATTTTCAAATTGAGACCAGCCTTCCTCAAAAGGAAACATATCATCAATCTGTCGCTATATTTCTCTGAATCGTAATTCACATTTTTAGAACATGCACAAAATTGTACTTTAATAATTGTTTTGTATTCAAATTCGTCATTTGGTTATGCAATACAACTGTTTAAAGACCAAATTTATTTTAGATTTTATAGCAGACCTTGAACATTTTATTTTTAACATAAATCATTTACGTCAGAAATGAATCATACTATTTATTGCATGTACACATCTGTCAGTATGTATGCAATATTTAAGACAATTTTCAAACAAAACACTTCCATTGGTCTACTTTTTCCCAAGGTTAATATGTTTGCATTGATGAATTTTACCGAATTTATGCTAATTAAGTTTCAAAAAATTAATTTTGCAGGCGCCTGGACTATAACCGAATAACAATGCTGGACGTAAATCTCTTTCAAGGGTTGGTGGCTCTAACAAGATTGTAAGTAACTTGATTCTGCAAAAATAATTGCTTTCATATGTTGTCTGTTTGTTTTTGTAATGATTTAAATTATCTATTTGAAAACATTTTAACATTTTCTACTAAGGTTTACGAATTTGTGTCAATTAATTTGGTATTACATACAAAGTGTACCATTTTCAAGAAATCAAGGACATTACGATTTATGATATTGAATTGATAAGATAACTTTAACTGATGTGAATTTTGTGCATGGTGATGATATCTTGTATCTATTTCTGACAAGATAGTTTATGAGACCAGATATGACATAATTTTTATGGAAATGGAGACCAAAAAGTAGAATCTTTGACTTCGGACTTCTTCAACTTGACATTTTGGTATTTGTCCCAAAATGAACATGAACATTATATGAAATAACCAATTATCTATAGCCATTTCTTTTCTCATTTTGAAAACGGTTTGCAATATTCCTAAAAATTTAGTTTAATTCAATTTGGTACTGTTTCGAAGACAAAAAACATAAGGCCATTTAAATGTATCTGATGGAATTGATAGACAACTTCCGATCGTCTGAATTCTGTCTTTCTTCTATTTTGTCCTATTTTAAGATAATTAACAAGACATCAGTTAATATAAAATAGATGAAAACTAACATCGCTATCTTGCAATACAATTTTGATTCAGATCGTTCTCATAAGGTCATTATAAAACTAAAATCATACTTGTTTCATTGTCGCTCGACATTATACGCCGATTTGTAAGGTTTTCGTAAGTTACTCCTGAACGAGAACGGAAAACCATTTAAGACCAATACCAATATTTCTCCCCAAAAATATATATTTGTTAAAAAATAACAATGGAAACCGTTGTGCAAAATACATTATATCAGAAATGGATGATATTGGGTTAATACGGACAACGTGGGTGACCGAATGAAAAAGGACTGATATTCCAGTCATCATCATTTACACACAACAACATTTAACATTATATAAAAACCTTTTTAAAGAAGAATAGCAGTATCGATCTGGTGCCATACATGTGTACATCTTTGAGTATTACATATCGTTAGAACAATCACATATTTGTACTTGGTTGATTTCAATTTGTCCCAAAACTAACAGGAAATTATATGAAGCTACTTAATGTCTTTAGTGTTTTTTTTATTTTTTTTATCTTGAAACCCGTCTGCAATTTTCCTAGAACTGTCGTTCTGATTTAATTATGTACCGTTTCTAAGAAATACACAAAAAATAAAGACGTTTAGACTGATGTGACGGAATAGATAACATAACTACGGATCATTTGGATTCTGAATATTTTCTATTTCGTCATATTCTATGGAAATTAACAAGATATGAGTTAATATTAAATATGTATAAACAAATGTCGCCATATTACGAAAACATTCTGATTCTGATAGAGTCCGAAAACTGAAACTGAAATCATAATTGTTTTAGTGTACGTTAAAATTGGTTCCCCAATTTGCAAAGTTGTCGTTGATTAATTCTGAAAGAGAAAGGCAAGTCATTTTTAGACCTATATTATTTCCCCCGAAAGTATTTTGATAAAAAAACAACAGAAAAGAAAACCGTTGCAACTGATAATGTATGAGTTAAAATTTTTACAGATTTTACACGGAAAACTTAGGTAACTGAATTAAAAAGTTTGAACTGATATTTCTGCCAGCGTTATTGCAATAAAACTCAAAAGATTTATTACGTTATGAAAATGTTGCCCTGTATCTGTTTAGGACAAGATATATTACAGGAGCAGAGATTACAATCTTATCAATATTGTGATTGTGATCAAATTTATTTCTTATCTATTACAATTGAGACCAAACCTTCCTATTGAAGAATACTCTTATCAATCCAGTGATATACATTTTGGATTAGTATTTCACCTTTGCAGAACAACCAAAACGTACTTTTTAACCTTTTTCATACGACTTTTTTGTATTAGGCCAAAAACTGAAATAGAAAGTGTATGAAGCTGCTAAATATATATGTATGACTCGGAGGTGCGACAGGTACGCTGAAGTGCGATGGTCTACGCATAAGTGCGATGATCTATTTGACGCGTGATGGCTTGTTCAATTTCTACAGATGTGCATTTATTACGAGAAGTAGATTTTTTAATAGTTAGTAAATAAATTCACATTCATTATTGTCTATGTCTGTCCTTAATTTCAGTTGCTTACTAAATGGGAGATCGTCCTCTTTGATTATCTGCATGTGGACATAATTCTGCGTTAACATTTTATCTTTACTTTGTTCCTCTCGTAAGTTCCTAGTTACCGTTTTATTATAAACGGAGAGTCTGTCTGCGGACCCGTATGTATTTAAAAATGCCACGATTCATCGTACGTATATGAAAGGAAACTTTTGTAGAAATTTGAAAAAAAAATGTTGTTACTAAAGACGGTTACCCAATCCTCCCTATGTCTCGTAGAATTAAAAGTTTATAAGCCACTTATTAACTTAGAAACCTGATAAACTGCTTCTAACAAGCAAATTGACGTCTACATCGACAAGAAAAGCATTGAAAATGTAGTTTGTGTAGATCATCGCACTTCAGCGTTACCACCAACGCACTTTGTCGTAGCTATCAACAAGATAGCGTCACAATATCACCATCGCACTTCAGCGTGACAAAAACGCACTTCAGCGTGATTAAAAACTCACTTCAGCGTCCAATCATCGCAATTCAGCGTGACCAACCCGGTTCGGAGTAACATTGAGGTTCAGAGTCCTACACATATACATGATATATAGTTATTTCCTTCCTCTTTTAGAAAATCGTCTGTGTAAATTTCGTTTTTATTTGATTTGGTACCATGTCTTAGAAATACATAGTGAGGATGTTTACATTAATGTAATTGGATTTCTAAGGTTCTAAGGTGAAATGAATTTTGCAAAATCAGGGGATTTCATATTTTTGTTTATAACATGATAGTTTAGTGAAGCAGGGATGACAAAAACATGAAAGTGAGACAAATATAAAAGTTGACAACTATAGATCCACGTTCGGCCTTCATAAACTAGCAAAACCAATACCGCAAAGTAAGCCATAAATGCCCCCAGCATGACAATTGAAAAACAATTGAAACGAGAAAACTAACGGCCAGATTTTTGTAGAAAACAATAAACTAAAAACAAGAATGATATACAGCAATAAACGACAACCCTTGAATAATGTACTGACATTCGACTAAGAGGATGAAGATCCTGTGTAGGTCATTACACACCCTATTTTTAGATAGGACAGGAAATAACAGTAAACGGACATATGTTTTAGTTCTTTTATGAATCCGTGTAATGATCCTTCACTTAATCATAAAAGAGAATAAATAAAGTCATTTTTAAAGGCACAGATATATTATGTGTTGCCCATTTTTTTCTATGCAAACGACTGACCATTTTTGCTTTATACCAGACATCATGTGTAGATTTTAAATCACACCTATTTACTTCTGAACCTCTTTTCATTAAACATCTGTTTCATATCGGTGTGCTAAATAGGTGAGGAGGAGTTCCTATACATAAAGGTTTCAGAAATATATTGCCTTTAATAAGGGTTCCGAACGGTATTGCCCTTGGTATTTTCAGGGTTTACCTGAGGTAAAAGCTTTTAAAATACCGACTTTTATAGTTTTACTGCAAAACAAAAAGCTTGGTGAACAATATAAGGAAACAGAACAACAGCAACGACATTTATCAATATGACACAATTGTGAGTGTCAATTAGAACCGTGTTTGACGTTACAACCGATGGGACAAGATGGTATTACATGATTTTAAAATCAGCTTCTCATTATATTTTTGTTTGCTTTCCCGAAGTGTGACCATTTTTAAAAAAGCATTTTCAAGTTGCCTGAAATAACACCGTGAATTTCAACATAAATACAGGGAGATGAAGTGCATGTATGATTACCAATGACACAACATCTATAGACAATAATTTGCAAAACTAAAACCATGTGGTACGCTTAAATAGGCGACAAGATGTTAAACATTTGACAACTGAAAGCCAATGATAGGATTAATACTACAAAGATGAACACAAAATCAAATATGACAGACAGCAACCAACGACAAATGTTTTACAATCGATACTTAAGTGAAAAACTTGTGCCTGATTCATTTGTGTTTTTAACAATACAATATGTTTCAACCAAAATAACTACCTGATTACAAGTGTATCTATTGGAACAACACATTAATTAAGTGTCGTTTCTGTGTCATCAATCATATGCTAACCTTGAACAGTGCTGTAACAAAATAACAATAAGAACAAACTGTACAAATCATCTGAAATGAATTTATTCATCAAATCGGCAAGACGAATAAACAAACTTAAAGAAAAACAAAATGCTCAAAAACCGATATCAGAGTACTCGCAGTTACTGAAAACATTTCAAAGCTAAGAACAACTAATACCCTTTTGATGCACCAGATCGAATTTAACATACAAACCAGGCGAAAAATTATGCACAAAGTACACAAATTACCGATAACATAGTCAATACAGTAACCGAAAGCAAGGTCATTGTCCAATTCAAGTAATAAGTAAACCATGTTCTCTCTGGCTCTAAGGTTAGTCCATCTCACACAATATATAATGTAAAGACGTCATGAGCAGTCTGAGAAACGTTTTTGGGCTTTAAGATGTTATCGCCTGCAATTACGCTCGACATCTTTTTGCATTTTATAACATTGTTAAGAGGAATGCGATTTTCTCTTTTTTATTATTTAAAACAAAGGTACATTAGAAATTGTATGCATCAAAGAGAATCAATCATAACATTTATGTTGTTGTTTATTAAACAGGAAGCTAAACGATAATCCTCTGGATTGCTCAATGTGCAAACTCGTCACATTCAAGCATTTTCTTCAAAGGAATAATACTTTCGGAGATTCTGGTGAAACTTTCGGTCGTGTATTGTTCATTAAATAATCAGAATTGTTTGAAACAATAAAAGAATATCCATACTAATTAAAATAATGGAATTATAATATTATTTATAGACAATAAAATGTGTTCCCTTCTTTACAATGTTTAGTGATGCATTAAAGCACATAATGTCATTCATTTGAAAAATAAAGTAAAATAATAAAAATACCAACTCCAAGAAAAATTCAAAACAGAAAGTCCCTTATCAAATGGCAAAATCAAAAGCTCAAACACGTTGATTTTGTTCCATATTTTCAAATCTATTCTAAATATAATTGTTTGTGACATATTGTGTTGAATACTAAATATATGAGATTAATCTCATCAACATTGATCTGCTAAATTTGTTTCATTGATACATTTCAAAATCCATCTGCTAGGAGTTTAATTGGCATTTAGCGGTATCGGTTTTAATTGATAGTCTATCCTAAACGTTTCCCGTTCATTCGAGGATGACCTTTACCAAACCCGGTTTTCGTAGTTAATGATTTTGTAGATGTTGAGTTTGTTTTTGTTTGTTGGAAAGGGGTGGTGCGAGAGTGCACTCTAATTCACTTCCTTATTTGATATGTCTAGTATTAATTTTTGTTGTTAGGAGATTAAACATTTATGATAGAAGGTATCATATAGACAAGGCCTGTGCACTTGATAAGCAAGTATTCACTTAACAGTGATCATCAAGCAGACGATATTAATCAGAAAAAAATACCAACACTGAGCAAAGCAAGCAAATAATAATATACATTGTTCAAATCCGTTTTGCTTTATTTTAATGACCGTATGATATGGCTCAACCGTATCTTAGTACTACAAGTGTATACGTTTGGATAGCAGAATATCTAGTAATCTGTCAGCCATTACCACGGTAATGGTAAGTTAAGAAAAGATTGGAGACGTTCTATTTTGTCAAATAGATGCATTTTATCTCATCTGCATTTGACTCCAGTAAGTTAAACTGACCCCCCTGCCAACATAAACTAATCCTATGTTTCGCTTCACATTGTTTTTCACTTACGTGTTCAATTATTTTTATCATTTCATGACGATTTCCGTCTGCTTGTCATCTGTTTACTTCTGCTGCGTATTTGAAAAAAAACTGATGCCAGATTATTTGACCGCTCAAAACATTGACATTTTTTCACTGTGGCCGCACTAAAGCAGCAGAACAACACTTTGTTAATATCATCACAATAAAATCCAAAAGCTTTTCTTTAATTAGTGTTCCGTTGTTTGCGTTAATCTGAAACGTCGTCACATTGTTTTTATTCTTAAAGCTAATTTATTTTGAAAGAAAACAAAATGGCCCAGAGCGCCCCCTCTCCCCTAATGACCATCGTCTTTTTCAAATTTTCCTATTTTCCTTTTTTCTGCCTTGTTTTACCCTTATATTATTTCAATCATTACTTTGATGGTTACCATTTTATAGAACACTGCCTAAGCTTTCTAATAAATATCTGGGTAATGTTAATAGACAAAAACCTTAAAGTATTGAAAATATCACTGATACCCAAACACATTTCGATTAAAACTTTGAATTTTAAAACACTGAACCCCTTTAATCATTGAGCTAAACAATAATCTGATATAAATCAGTAGTATCAAAATACAACTGATATATATGCAACCGACTCGCTCGCCGAATACCATGTTTGTTATTGCGTTAGTTTTGAATAAGAGGAAACTTTGCGTTTTTAGATTTTCTAGAACTTCTCGACTTGATCATTTTTATCAGATCGAAATAAAATGCAAATGCTAGTTGATTCAAAAATATTTTTATCCTCTTGCATGCAACAATGTATTTGACAACTTATGAACACTAGAAATCTATAATTTTCTTGTACAAAATATTATGGCAATGGAAAATATGACTCCTACCCTTCGCATGTTTGAACACACACGCATACATTTGATAAATGAAGGGTGAAAAACCTTTTAACTAGATAGTGTTTTGATTTAAGTTGTTCCCATCAAAATCCAACACTTGCATGACTATTACTCTAGATTTTTAAAACTATTTCTGATCTTTAAACGTTTAAGATTTTTGACAATTTTGTTAATCTGAACTCAAAATGCTTATCTTAAATCAAAAGCTTATATATTTCGTCAGTGAAAATATGTATTTGGCGCCTTTGAGGAATGGAGATAAATTTTTATGTCACAATATTTATTCTAATAAGGGAAACATTTCCCCTACCCTATACAAATTAAAGCAAAAACGTAAAAAAAATGACTGGCTTGAAATTATAAAAAAATAGGTATTAACTGTGTTCAAACTTCCTTCACTTATGAACTACTTGTATTCAGAGCTATACATGTAACGGGGAAAAAATACGAAACCGACAATATCAGATTTTCAAAATGAGCAGGTTATCCGAAATTTTGACTTTTTCACTTCTCTGAGAACTAATTATATTTGTTTAAATAAAACTTGATGATCTCAATATTCAAGCAATGTATTGGAGTTCTTAAAACACCGATCTTTGATTAATTCCGTAGCGTAAATCACAACAAAATTGAAAATAATACCCCTCCCTTAAAAGTTTGTTATTCATACATACATGTATATGTTTGTAGTTGTTATTTCATTCCATTGATCTCCAATTTTATCAGTAGAATTGATAAAATTCTTGTATACATTTGAAATCAAATACATTACTGTCTTAATTGAGGCCATCACATTCTTTCTTAACAGAAGTATTCACTTTCTATAAAGAGCAGAGCAAAAATCAAAACAGGAGATGTTCGGAAAAAATGAAAAATACAAAATGTAAATTTCACATGCCTATAAATGCAAAAATAGCTTTTCATAGTGTCTATTATTTATATAATAAGTATTCAATATAAATGCAAGTTGTCTAAAGAAATTAGTGATTGGTTGTGTAATCCTGATTAGTAACATTTTTATATGTTTGCCCAAATTTGCAAGGGTAGTTGATTGTTTTGTTATATCGTTTATTTAGATTTTATAAGAGAACATTGTTCATCTATATGGTGTCAAAAACTATAAATACATTGTGGCATTATAATAGCCAATAGTTTGGGAGTTAACGAAAGCATGTTGCTTTATATGGATATTTAAGACATTTTGTTTTTAAATAAAACAAATCTGCTAATCTGAAAGTATCCGTTTATTAATGTATCTGTATACAACAATAACTTTGAAAGATTTAGCTGTCTTAAGATATATCTACTTAATATATATTCAATTCCTTTATTTGAAAGCTTTAGCATTTTTTTCACCGAACTGTTAAGGCAAAAGCAGATTTCTCAGTAAAGGCAAACTGAGATGAAATCTTGTAATACCTGAAAGTCAAACAATGTTTTCCATTGTCCTCATATTCTGACTACAAATTGTGCATCCAATCTTTAGAATGCCACTAAATATTTCAACTCGATAATTCTTAGAATACAGCAAATAATCAATTTTTATAGATCTTTTCTTTTTTTTTGACGATTTTTCATGGGGCAGGGTTTTATATTGCAATTGCGAGAACAAACGAAACAATAACGCTAAAAAACTGACAATATTCTGAAAGCTTATATCCTACACTCACTCGACATTTAGCTTCATATTCTGGCTCACGGGCTGATATTTTCTATATCTACATATCCACATGTACATATACTGAACTCTTACGTATTAGTAGACAAGTGAATGGGGTTGTATTCACAGTAATTTATGTCAGCCATCTTTAATAAAGTGGACATATTGATTTTTTTCGTGATTGTAAATCATCATTAGCATCAAAACTAGCACTGTGCAAAGTTTCTTGCTTTTAACATAAAGTGATCAATTGTTCTGATATCCTTTGATATACGCCGGACTATAGTTCATATTTCAACAACAATGAAATCTTTTGACTTTGGAATACAATTCGATTTTTCTTGTATTTTGCCCACTGAATTGAAATGAAAATTATATGAGGCTACTAAATATGTATAATAATGTCTTTTCTCTTTTTTAGAAACGTCTGCAATATTCCTATACTATTCTAAATTTTGATATGAATTAACTGAGTTCCGTTTCTTAGAAATAAAACTACAATGACGTGCATATCTATGTTATTGAATTGATAAAACAACTTAAGGTCAGTTAAATTATGACCGTCTTCTATGTTGTCCGCATTAGGAACTATTATTTTATAATGACATCTTTCATTACGCATGCACTATATCAAGTATTTTCCAAACATGTATACAACACTTCTGTTGGCCCATTATTGCCAACGTTAATATGTTTGGTTTGATAAATATAAAAAAAAATGGAAGACAGAAATAAGTTATATTATGTTGTCTGTACCTACAGACAAATCAAATTACAAAATTCCCCATATGTTGTTGGTTTACTGTCGCATTATATCACCACTCTCCTTTCGTTCATTTTTTGAAGTAGATCAAGTGTGTGTAACAGCAGGTTTAATCGACCATTTTCTGCATAAGGAAATGCCTATACCAAGTCAGGAATATGACAGTTGTTTTCCATTCGTTTAATGTGTTTCAGCCTTTAATTTTGGCATTTGATAATGGACTTTCCATTTTGAATTTTCCTTAGAGTTTAGTATATTTGTTATTTTACTTTTTATCTATAGTCAGTACTTTATCATCTTAAAAAAACGTTTAATTTTCCCAAAGATAGTTTAAACATCGTTTTAATTTATCTAGCACAATGTCTAAAGTGTTCTATTGTACAAGGTCATAATTTTCTCTGACGTCTTTACCCTAATCCATTGAATGTTTACTGTGTGTGATTTGTATTGATCTGAATAGTTAAGCCCTTATCATGTGATTGTTAAAATTTGTTCTTATGATTGTTTTCTGCTACACCAGCTTTAGCGCCAGCAAACATGTTTACCTCCCATTATGTATGTCCCAAGTCATGACAGGTAATTCAGTGGTTGCCCTATGTTGCTGTTTATCATATTTGTTTTCATTTATTGATCTCTAATCAGAACAACAAAAATATTTTATTTTGCCCAAAACTTGAATAGAAATCATATGAAGCTACGGAATATATATAGTCATTTCTATTCTCATTTTACAAAAACGTCTGCAATTTTAAGAGAAATGTAAATTCGATTTGGTACCATTTCTAAGAAAATAAATAATTAGAACGTTTAGATGTATGTACATATTTTTATAATAAAACTTAAGTTATATACATTTGGTCAGTGTAGAGATTTCCTCATCTCTTTATATGACAAGATACTACACTGGAGCAGGGATAACAAAAATATTCTGATAAAATTGAGACACATTTAAAAGTTGGCAACTTTAGATTACAATACAGCCTTCAACAATGAGCAAAACCTATACCTCCTAAGAATCTATAAAAGGCCCAGGCAGGATAAACGTAAATCAATTTAAATAAGAAAACTACGGCCTGAATTATAAAAAAAAAAAACAATAAACGGAAAACAGGTATAATACCTGTATATAGTAATAAACGACAACCCTTGAATAATGGACTGACTTCCGACTAAGATGATAACATCCCTGTGTATGTCGTTAAACACCCTATATGCATATAGGACAGGCAATAACGTTAATCGAACGTATATTATTGATTCGTTAATGAATACATCGTGTACTTCTTCACTTATTGATCCAAAAAAAAATAAATCAAGTCAGTTCTTAATGGCACAGGTACATTCTGTCTTGTTTATGTTTTTCCATGAAAAAGCAGGAGAAGATTTTTTTTTTTACACCAGACATTTTAACTGTAGTCAATAAAAAATCTTCATAATGTAATATATAATTTCAATTGAAACAGTAAGAAATTATGAATCGTTGTGATCATAACGTAACTTAATTGAAATTAGCTCGACCAACAAGCGTAAATCCATGAAACCGAATGGAATCTTGCTAAAAAAACACCTTGTCTTTCCTCGTTAACTCTATTAATTAATGTGAGAAAAAAACAAACAATTCCATCCGGTCAATTGATGAACTGTTATATTAAAATTGAGAATGGAAATGGAGAATGTGTCAAAGAGACAACAATCCGACCAAAGAGCACCAAGGCCACCAATGGGTCTTCAACATAGCGAGAAAATCCCGCACCCGGAGGCGGGGCTCAGCTGGCCCATAAACAAAAAATGTGTACTAATTCAGTGAAAATGGATGTCACACTAAACTCCAAAACATATAAATGAACTAAAATTTAAAAAAAAACATGCACGACTAATATTTATTTGAAAAGAACAAAAGGCAACAACCTCATGGCTGTTGATTAGTAAATGTTCGAGGGAATAACGTCATTCATTACCCTACACATAACTTGTAATTGCTAAATCATTTAAACTACATTATAAAATAGATGTAAAAAGTAAAATAACAAAAATACCGAGCTCCGAGGAACATTCTAAATGGAAAGACCCTAAGCAAATGGAAAAATCAAAAGTTCAAACACATCAAACGAATGGATATCAACTGTCGTAGTCCTGACTTGGTACAGGCATTTTCTTATGTAGAAAATGGTGGATTAAACCTGATTTTATAGCAAGCTAGCTAGCTAAACCTCTCACTTGTATGACAGTTGCATAACATTCCATACTGTAACCTTGTACTTTAGCAAGTATTCCAAAACATTACATATTTTAATATAATACCAAATAATTATCAATTCTCTAGTTGTTATAAGATTCTGTTAATAGTCTGTTAAAGATGATAAGTTTAATGCTACAGCCAATCTTTTGTGAATAATGACTTCTACGATATTGATATAAAATTTTCTGATTGACGCTATAATTTGTATTTTTGGTCGTTGCAAACAAAATGGGCCTTCGAAAAATGTATTCATAAAATGCACATTTCTTTACTTCTTCCAATACATTATCTTCAGTCGTCGATTATATACTTTCTTTAAAATTTGATACATTCAGACATTTCAATTAATCTGATATATTTTTTTCCAGCGCACGAACTACCATATAGTTTATCAGAAACTATATCGAGGAGAAACAGTTCATTCAAAACTTATTCATCACTTTGTTGTATAAATACGGATATCTAATTCATAATAGCTACTTTTCAACTAAAATGATGTCGGCAAGAAAGTTGATCGAATATCAATTGAGCCACTTTCACGTCGCAGTTAGTACTACGGCTTAAGGAATAAATCTTCTATTAAAACATCACAACTTGTTGAATTACATTTACAACAATAAATTATCAAAATAACAGCAAATCGGCTTTTAATTAAAGTATAAGTGTCATTGTGAAAGCCGTTAACGGTTATAAATCCTAAATGATTATATATCAAATATTCGAACTTAATCTCCAGGTTGTCACTTGAAACTTGAAATTATCAAATAATATTAAAATTCAAAGCATTGACTAAACGGTTAATAACTTATTGCACAGAAAAATAATAAAGTGTCATTTTTTTTTTACACCAGAAATTTAAACTGTAGTCAAGAAAATAACCTTGCCAATGAAAAATATAATTTCAAGTGAAACAGTAGTAACGTATAAAGCATTGTGCTTATTCCTTCAATTAATTGACATACCTGGACTAACAAGCGCAAAATATATTTAACTGAATGTAATGTTACTCGAAAAAAAAACCTTGTCTTTTCTCGTTAACTGGATTAATGTGTGTGAATAAATACAAAATTCCATCCAGTCAATTGACGAACTGTTATATATTTTTGTTGGAAATGAATAAAAGGCAACAACTTTATGAAATTATCAAAATGAATGCATATCGGGTTTTAATTATATGTATAAGTGTCAATGTGAAAGTCATTACCGGTTATGATTTCTGAATGATTAAACATCATCTAGTCGGTATTAAACTTGAAATCCAGTTTGTCACCAGCAACAACATAATTATACAAATTTGACATAACAAAATTAGCTGACTGGTTCACAAAGTTATTGCACAGAAACAAAAAGTGTCACTTCCGAATCTATCAAGGACCATCACATCTTCTTTTTTGAAGTGGGATAGGGGATGGGGTGCATTATAATTCACTTTTCAACACGTTTTTGTATTGTAAAGTATTTATTGATTTTTGTTAGTATGTCTTTCTAGACAAGGCTTGTGCATTTTGAAATGGATAAGAAAAAATCATTTCATTGGGATTTTAAACAAATAAAAATATTACAGACTGAAACAAATCAAGTTAGCTCAGTTTGTCCACCAGATACATGATGTATCTTGGATAACTGGTTAGCTAAGGTTCAAAGACTTATTTATTTATTTATTTTTTTTTTTTTGGCTAATTAACTCATTAAAATCTGTACAAAAACAATTTCGCGATTGATGATGCGATCTTCGCCTGCATGACTAAAAATACTAATGTGAATGAATAGTATCTGTCGTGTTCGGAAATGGATCATTAGTGCATCGTCTCACGAAAGAGATCCAGATTAGCGAAATACAGTTATCATCAACTAGCAGTTTACATGGTTGTCACACGGATCATTTTGCATAAAACAGTTGTTGTTTACCAGCCATCATAAAGAATTACTAGCAAAACAGGCAACACAAACCAGCAAACCAACCTCTAACTGTCATATAAAGAAACATTGGACAAAACAAAATAATAATGCGTAAGCAGTCAGTCATTAAAACAAAAGATAAAGAGATATTCAACCGATGAGTATTAAATTCCTGTGTATTTAAAATAACTCAAAATAATTAAATTGACAAGGGTTAAATTTAATCAAGAAACTTCATGTTTCAGGTCTTTGGTGGATACGTGTTTGTTAAATAGATATAAGAAGATGTGGTATGAGTGCCAATGAGACAACTCTCCATCCAAGTCAAAATTTATAAATGTAAACCATTATAGGTCAAAGAACAGTCTTCAACACGGAGCTTAGGCTCACACCGAACAGTAAGCTATAAAGGGCCCCAAAATTACTAGTGTAAAACCATTCAAACGGGAAAACCAACGGTCTAATCTATATAAAAACGAGAAGCACATTTATATTATGTTGTGTCCATATTCTCCGTGTTAAATTAAGACCACTTGTTTTTTTTTTTTTTTTCTTAGTAAAAGGACGTTTATTTCTACAGTACTTGAAAAACTACATTGAAAATGTAAAATAAAAGTTAAGTAAAATAGTAGGAAAATCGGATTGTTGTGCTCAAAACGTGAATTTAATTAAAAGTAAGTTCGACTATGATTGATAAAAATGATATTTTGCGAATTAAGAGTAAATCTATCAAATCGAATATAATCTTACCAAAAAATACATTCCTGCCTTTGGAAAACTGGACCGATTTACGAACAACCATACATCCGATCAGGACACTTCACGTACTGGGATAGGTGTTGGCTTTTTCAGCGGGATTAATGACAACAATCTTATGGCTGTTGATTGACAAAATTACAGGGAATAACGTTATTCATAATCATGTGCATTGATTCAAATTATTAAGACATTGAAATTTATTGATACTATTCCCAATGCTGGTCAATGTTTTGTAATAAACTTTGATCTTAATAGCTTCCACTATATTTTACGATTAATATATCATGATATGTTAGCATGATATTATGTCAATTACAGTAACTAAATTATTTAAACCTTACCTACATGTATTTACCTCTTTACCTTTTAACATTTTCGCTAGATATGTCTTTGTTCCTTTTGTTAAGGTGTCCAAATGATTTGAATAGAAATAGATTTCAAGGAACTCAGCTGTTGTAAAATATGGTTGCTAAGATATGTGTTTGTGTATTCAAACTTTTCATTCAGTATGCAGTTAAACTGATAACTTGGCTGAATTGTACAGAATTTAAAGATGTATCTACATAACCTTAACTATTTTGGCTATATATGAATATTCTATTGTTTAATATTCATCTGTTAGGAGGTATATAATATCTCAAACAGATATATCACACTTTCAGTTGCCTACTATGTTCAACATTAATCTGTTTGTATTGACGAATATGACAAATGAAATGAAGAAATACATTTAGAAAATGTTGTTCGTCAGGCAGATGAACGATAATAAAATGACCACCCTAAATATGCTAGATGGACATATGTTTCGTGTTTTAGTGGTCCAAAATTTTAGTCCTTAAAACCAATATGCCCTGATGTCTTGGTAGTTTGCTAACGTCTGGAATCACATATCTCCTTTCATTCACTTTTTCTTAAGTACGAAACATGTTATGTTATTGAAAATAATATCTATAGCATTATTTGGCTATCATTTTGAAGACGCTTTGCATAATCTGAAAGATGTATAAATTCCATTTTTTTTATGTGGTATGATTGCCAATTAGACAACTCTCCATCCAAGTCAAATATTGTAAAAGTAAACCCCAAAGGTCAAATACGGTCTTTAACACGGAGCCTTGGCTAACGCCGAACAGCAAGCTATAAAGGGTTCAAAATAACTAGTGTAAAACCATTCAAACAGGAAAACCAACGGTCTAATCTATATAAAAACGAGAAACGAGAAACAGTTATGAACCACATCAACAAACGACAACCACTGAACATCACGTATTACGTGTAATAAAATTAAGGTACACTTTTACTAAATGTTCACATATCAATCGTCAGTGATGTTCGAGTCTAAAATATTTGAAAATCTAAAACTAGTTCATAAATTGCAGAGCTGATAAAACCAAACGGATAACAAGTAAAGTCAAAGCTATGTATATATGACTTGTGTAAAGTGTACCATTTTGAAGAAATAGAAAATAGGACATTTGGTCTGATTTGATTTATTTCATAAGATAACTTATGGTTATCTGGATTTAGTCATTGGAGAATGGAGAGAATACCTGTATCATTTGATGACCAATTTTTAAACTAGAGCAGGAATGAACACATTTTATCAAATTGAACAAAATCTGACTAAACAGGAAAAACGTCATCATTTGGTCGCTATACATTATTGATTAGTATTGAGCGTTTTAGAACAACCAACATATATTTGTAATTTTGAATATTTGCATTTGACTTTTTAGTTTTGCTCTAAAACTGCAATGAAAACCGTATTTAGCTACTCAATATCTATAGTCATTTCATTTTTTTTCTTTTTGAAAACTTGCTGCCATTTTCTTAAAATGTATACATTTCGATTTCATTTGACTTGGTACCGTTTCGAAGTAATTAAAACTATGACTTTTAGATTTTGTGTATTGTATTGAAAAGGTCATCTTAGTACTGACTTTCTTGTGGTTTGTCTTATCTAGGGTCAATACACTGGATTCCATTTTAAAGTACAATATACATAAACATAATATATTATGATTGTGATCATTAACTTAATTGTTCGGCAATACAATTACCACTAGATTCAAATTTATTTTAAGGTCTGATGGCTCTAGAACGCTTGTAAGTAAATTGCTTCCACCAAAAGTATATTTGCCAACATCTGTTGCTGGTTTACTATCGCATTAAATCTTACTGTTCCTTTTATCTTTGTTTTAATGTATAATTATATTTTGTGACGACAATATCTAAGATAATTTCTTTTCAATTTCTAAACCGTTTTCCAAAATTTTTGAAAGGAAATGATTTCTTTTTATTTCATCTTGGACTATGTTTAAAGCCATTTTATGAAATAAACAATAATGATGTTAATGTATTTCAAGGTTTGACGGTTCTGTCCATGCTTGAAAATAAACTGTTCAACGTTACTCATCTTAAGCCATATTTGAAAATTATTATTTATATATACATAAAAAACGAGGTCGATTTTATTTTGGCGAAGTTGTAAACGTTTTACAATTTCCAAAAATAAATAAATTTCGTTTTGATTTAATTTTAAACTACATTTAGGATGTACCATTTCTAAATCAGGACGTTATGAGTTACGTTATTGAACTTATAAATTACCTTAAAGCAATCTAAATGATGTCAATGAAAAGGATATCCTGAATATGTTTATGACAAGATGATAAAGTTGAGCAGGGAAAATCTTTTAGAATTGAGACCAAACCATCCTAAAAATAAGAACATTATTATTTCTACGCTTTACGTATCTATTAGCAATTCACATTTTCAAAATATCTTTTAAAATGTACTTCAAACTATTTCCATGTGACTTGTTTCTATTTTGTTCTATTTTAAGATCATTCACAAGATACAAGTTAATGTGAACTGTCTCCTTTGTTTTAGTATTATGCATTAACAAATATCAATATATAACGATAAAACTCTGATTCTGCGAAGTAGAACAAAGTCATAATTGTTCATTGTAGCTCTAAATTGGTATCACAATTTTCAAAGTTGTCGTTGGTTATTTCCTAATGAAAAATGCAAACCACTTTTAGACCAATATCACTTCTGCAAAATATAATTTGATGAAAACACAAAGGAAACCGGTGTGCAAAATATAATATAGCAGTTAAGGATTGTATATGATTAATATTGACAGCTTAGGTACATGTAACTGACTTAAAATGTTGGACTGCTATGTCTGCCAGCACCAATTTGAAATGTGTGTCTACTTACACATAACTCCATTTAATTCAACCATATTACCGCTTGATATCGAGATGATTAATTGAGGATTTTAATATTTGAGGACAGAAGAATGCTGTTAAAATATACCTATATTGGCATAGTCGTAGCTGTTGTAAAATGTGGTCACTAGGATAATTGTTTTTGTATTGAAATTCGTCATGAAATAAGCAGTAAAACCAGATCAGAGATGACATTATTCTTCTTTTTTAATTGAGACCAAACATTGTTTACGAAGAATATCACTATCACTACCGACCTGACCTGGTGCTATACAGTTGTAAATCTTTGATCAGTAGTAAAATGTTCAGAATAATTTGATCTTTGATTAGCAGTATACATTTTTCAGAACAATTAAATCTGTGATAAGTACTATTCATTTTTCAGAACAATTGAATCTGTTAGTAGTAGTACACATTTTCAGAAAAGTTACATCTTTGCACTTTGGAATACTTCAATTTGACATTCTTGTATTGTGTCAAAAACTAAGATGAAAAATTATTTGAAGCTTCTATATGTATATAGTCATTTCTTTTCTGTTTTTGAAAACAGTCTGCATTATTCAAAGAAATGTAAACAATAAGAACATTTGTATTTATGTTATTGAGTTGATCAGACGAAATAATGTCATCTTAATTCTGACTTTCATGTATTTTTCATATCTTGAGTTTATCAACTGGATTCCATGTTAATTTTTAAAAAAGTCTCAAAATGAAAACAACACGTTTTAAATTTCATGCGTCCAAAGCGATTTTCTGGATTTACCTTCATCAGGAACGCTCAAAGCCGAATATTTGAAAGCCAAGAATGTATAATAAACTAAACAGTTGAAGAGCTATATTACCAAAAAGGACCTAAAGAAATAGCCAAATTTCTCAACATGTATCACAATATAACGATAACATTTTAATTGTGATCCTTAGTTTAAATTCCAACAATGAAATTACGTTCAATTTCATTTCACGGTGTAACTGCTATTGAACGCTTCTCGGTAACTTGATTGCGCAAATTAATAATGTCTCACCATCCGTTGCTTGCTTGCTGTTGCATTATATCACAGTTATCATTTCAGTTACTTTTGTTTCACATAACATTCGATTTTGTGAAGGCATTATCTAAGTATTTGTTTTCACCTTTTGAAAAAATTTTCCAATTTTTTTCAAAATGAAGAAAACTCGTTTTAATGTTAATTGATTTGACCTTTAAGGTTTACAATTTCTAAGAAATAAATAATAATGATACATATTGATGTCAAGGCTGGACGGCTTCGTTCGACCTTGTATTTAAACGGTTGGACGTCAATTATTTAAGTCATACATGTATAATTAATATCTGTATACACTTTTAAAAAGGGACGTCGATTCCTCTGCCATGTTGAAGAGTGAAAACATTTTCAATCTTCAAGAAATCAATACATTTCGGTTTGATTTGATTTAAGGTGATCTGAGTTTTGTCAATGAAGAGATTACAACCTAAAACTGAGAATGGAAATGGGAATATTTCAAAGAGACAACAACCCGACCAAAGAGCAGACAACAGCCGAAGGCCAACAATGGGTCTTCAATGCAGCGAGAAAATCCTGCACCCGAAGGTGGTCCTCAGCTGGCCCCTAACTAAAATTTTTGCTAGTTCAGTGAAAATGAACGTCACACTAAACTCCAAAACATATAAATGAACATAAATTAAAAACATACTAGACTAACAAAGGCCAGAGGCTCCTGACTTGGGACAGGCGCAAAATGCGGCGGGGTTAAACATGTTTTGTGAGATCTCAACCTCCCCTATACCTCTAGCCAATGTAGAATAAAGAAACACATAGCAATACGCACAGTAAAACTCAGTTTAAAAGAAGTCCGAGTCCGATGTCAGAACAGGTAACAAAAGAAACTAAGCAAAATGACAATGATACATACATGAACAAAGGACTACTAGCAGTTACTGACATGCCAGCTCCAGACCTTAATTAAACTGATTGAAAGATTATGCCTTCATCATATGAAAATCAAGTACAAAAATCCCTCCCGTTAGGGGTTTAGTATCATTCCATCATAAAATATATGAGAAGAACATAACCCGTATCATGCCAACAACTGGTTTTAGAATAAATGTGTTTATTTTCAATGCAAAGACCCTATGAGTGAATCAATATTAATACAAAATATGCAATCCTTAATGACTTGACAACAGTATCGTAACTATATCCTTTCCGAATAAGTCTGTTTAAAGGTTTGGTTAACTTTTGAGGTGAATGCCGACATTTTGTGGGTTGTGAAGAATATTACCATAAAATATTGGATGTGGAATACCTGAACGTATAAGATGTCTGCATGTTGATTTATATTTACGAATGATGTCCTTGTACCGATGATAAAATTTAGTAAATGTTTTGACTAGTTTGTGATATCGAAAACCCTGGTGTAATAATTTTTCAGTAATACAGAGATTTCTTTCGTTGAAATCAAATACGTTGTTACATACACGAGCAAATCGAACAAGTTGAGATATATAAACAACATAAGATGGCGATAAGGGAACGTCACCATCTTAAAATGGATAATTAACAATTTAGGAAATGAAAATCATCTCTTTTAACATAAATTTTGGTATTAAGCTTCCCGTTAAAGATAAAGATATCAAGATCCAGGAAAGGGCAGTGTTCATTGTTAGTATTAGCTTTATTCAAAGTCAGTTCGGCAGGATAAATCTCTTTAGTGTACATACTGAAGTCGTCATTATTGAGAGCCAATATATCATCTAAATATCTAAAAGTGTTATTAAATGTTTGAATCAGATGTTGTTTCGATGGGTCTTTGCTGATTTTAGTCATAAATTGTAACTCATAACAATACAGAAACAGGTCCGCAATAAGTGGTGCACAGTTAGTCCCCATGGGAATTCCGATAACCTGACGATATACGGAATCTCCATAGCGAACAAAAATGTTATCTAGTAAAAATTCAAGGGCAGTTATAGTATCAAAGCAGGTCGAATTGGCATAGTTCTTTTGTTTGTTGTTACTAAAAATGACCTAAAAGAGTTTGAACATATATATTCGCATTCCGACTTTTAAATGCCCATTTAATCAGGTGTGTATGTTTTATGACAAGTTGGTTAATCTGAGTAGGGATGACAAAATTGTTTTCAAATTGAAACCAAACTTTTCAAAAAGGAATAATATTATCAATCTGACGCTATATTTCTTCGATTAGTATTTCACATTTTCAGAACATGCACAACATTATGCTTTGATAATTGTTCTATTTTCAAATTCGTCATTTGGTTATGCAATACAACTGTTTAAAGACCAAATTCATTTTAATCTAATAGCAGACCTTAAACATGTTTTTTAACATAAATCATTTACATCAGATATGAACCATACTAATTATTGAATTTACACATCTGTCAGTATGTGTGCAATTTTCAAACAATTATACTACACTTCCATTGGTCTTCTTTACCAAGAGGAATATGTAGCATTGATAAATACACAGAATTTATGCTGAAATACGTTTCAAAAATATTATTTTGCAAGTGGAATTTAGTATTTTGTTATTTTACTTTTAGCAATTTTCCTAGTAAACAGATTAATAAATGTCTGTCAATTTAATGTTGCATTAAATGTAAATTATACCATTTTCAAAAAGAAGGGCGTCAAGAATTATGATATTGAATTGATAAGATAGCATAAGTGGATATGAATTTTGTCAATGGTGAAGTTATCCTTTATCTGTTTATTATAAGATAGTTTTTCTTATAAGTTAATATAAATAGGTATAAACAAACATCGCTATCTTGCAATAGAATTCTGATTCAGATCGAGTGTAAAGTTATTATAACACTAGAATCATAATTGGTCCATTGTCGCTCGAAGTTATACTCCAATTTGCAAAGTTGTCGTTAGTTACTCTTGATCGAGAGGAGCAAGCCATTTAAGACCGCTATTTCTTCCCAAAATTACTTGATTAAAAAAAAAAACACAATGGAAACCAATGTTCAAAATATAAGATATGAGGTAAGGATATATGGGGTTAATACGGACAACTTAGGTAACTGTTGTTTGCTATCACAGAACTACATTTAGTTCAACCATGTCTTCGCTCAATGTTGAGATGATGAAATGGGGTTAAAATATTAAAGCAAAAATTCGTATTAACATATGCCAAAACTTTGAGGTAGCTATTTTAAATATGGTCATTCAGATAATTGTGTCATTATTAATAATGCGGTAAAACCGTCTTAATGTGGTATTGGAGTATAAATTAAAATGACAGAATTTTTTATACTTTGCCAAAATGAAGTATATAATGTGATATGTTCAAAATATAATACAAATGATAGGTCACCGAGCTTTTCTCAAGCTACAGGTTGTGGCAAAATGACACATTTTGTATGGATTATACAGGAAAAACATCATTATGTGAATAGAAGTTACACTTAATGATAGAATTGTAACAATAAAATACGAGAAAATAGCTTTTAGAAAATGCTTTCAGAATATCAAAAGAAAAGACAGGCTCACCGTTAATTTGTTCCTGCTAATACATAAAATAGCCAAATTTCGTGTAGATTCCTTTAGAAAATGTACTATTTCAGAGTTACCTGCCCTTAGTACGCCAATTTAAAAACATTGAAAATCAAGCAAAAATACTCTACGTTTGTAAAAATATTAATAATTAGAAGTTAAAATCTTATTAATGTGATCTTTTAAATGATAATTTACATAAATTAATCATTGTTAATTGCATTCCTCGTCAATTTGCCGACTTGATTGAAAATCTTGACCGTAGGTGCTCTGCTATTTTACAATCCAAGTTGGCGAAAGACACCCATACCACCTTAAGACCATTTTTTAATATCTATAAACCAAACCTTGAACATTTTATTTTTAACATAACTCATTTAAGTCAGACACGAATATTGTATTATATATATATCTGTCAGTATGCTTGCAATTTTCAACCAATGTTCAAACAGATATACTACCATTCCATTGGTCTTCTTTTCCATGTTGAATGTGTTTGCATTGATGAATATAACAGGAATTATGCAGGAATATGTTATAATAAATATTATTTTGATGGGACCTCGACAGCAAACGAATTATAACTCTAGACATAAGTGTCATTAAAGGATTGAAGGCTCTTAAAAGACTGTAAGCTACTTGATTCCACAAACAAATATTTACTTTCATGAGTTGCTGGTTAGCTCTAAGTGATTTTATTTATCTTTTGAACGTATTTTGAAATTTTCTGCAACGGGTTATACATTTCTGTCAATTAATTTGGAATTACATGTAAAGTGTACAATTTTCAAAACATTAAAAAAATTAGGACAGTAAGATTTATGTTATTGAATTGATATTATAACTTCAGATGATTTTGTGGTTATGCTAATCTATATCTGTCAAGGACAAGGTAGTTAACTGTCACTGAGATGATATAATTTTATTGATCATGAGATCAAACCTTTCTAAAGAGGAATAACAGTATATATCTGGAGCTATACATTTTGTTAATCTTTGACTATTACATATCTTTAGAAGAAGAAGAGGACAAAGAGATGCGAAGGATACCAAAAGGACATCAAAACTCATATGTTGAAAATAAACTGACATATAAATATTTGCACTTGGTTGACTTCAATTTGTCATAAAACTAACATGAATATTATATGAAGCTACTTAATGACTATGGCTATTTCTTTTTTTTTTGTCTTGAAAATCGTCTGCAATATTCCTAGAACTGTCGTTTTGATTGAATTGGTCATCGTTTCTAAGAAATATACAAAAGTAAGACGTTAAGACTGATGTGACGGAATAAAGAAGTTTAGACTGATGTGACGGAATAGATAACATAACTACAGATGATCTGGATTCTGAAGATTTTCTATTTCTTCATATTCTAGGAAATAAACAAGATATGAGTTAATATTGAATATATATAAATAAGTATCGCTATATAACTACACAATTCTGAATCTGATAGAATGCAAAACTGAAACTAAATTCACAATTGTTTTATTGTAGCTAAAATGAAACCCCAAATTTGCGAAATTGTCGTGAGTTATTTCTGAATGAAAAAGCAAAACATTTTAAATCTATATTACTTCCCCAAAATCTTTTGATAAAACAACAGCAAAATAATTCGTTGGACAATTTATAACGTATGAGTTAATGATTTTAAAGATTGTACATGGATAACTTAGGTAACTGAAAAATAAGTGTGTACTGATATTTTTGCCAGCGTTATTGCAATAAAAGTCAAAAGATTAATTAATTTATGTCCATCCAATTTGATCTTATAATATATATAGTTATTTCTTTCCTCCTTTTGAAAATTGTCTGTGTATATTTTGTTTTAATTTGATTTGGAACCATTTCTAAGAAATAAATCAAATTAAAACGTTTAGATTTATGTAATTGAATTGCTGAGGTTATTAGGTGAAATGCATTTTGTCAATTCAGAGGTTTTCGTATTTCTGTTTATGACATGATAGTTTACTGAAACAGGGATGACAAATAGTCGGATGACATTGAGTTCAAAATAAAATTGACAACTGTAGATCGTCGTAATGCCTTCCAAAAATAAGCAAAACCCATACCGTAAAGTAAGCTATAAAAGGCCCCAGCATGACAAATAAAAACAATACAAACAAGAAAAACAATGACCTCGTTTATGCAAAAAAAAACAACAAAAAACAAACAAACAAGAAATGAAAACAAGAATGAAATACAGCAACAAACGTCAACCCTTAAATAATGTGCTGACATTCGACTCAAAGGATTAAGGTCCTGTGTAGGTCATTAAAGACCCTATTGGTAAATAGGAAGGTAAAAACCGTAAACGAACTTACATGTTTTAGTTCTTTTATAAAAACATGTAATGATCCTTCACTTAATCATAAAATATAACAAATCAAGTCATTTTAAAGGCACCGATATATTCTGTGTTGCCCATTTTTTTCTATGGAAACGACTAATCATTTTGCCTTTTACCAGACATCATGTTTAAAGATTTTAAACCACACCTATTTACTTCTGAACCTCTTTTCATTAAACATCTGTTTCATATCGGTGTGCTAAATGGGTGAGGAGGAGTTTCGATACATAAAAGGTTCAGAAATATATTGCCTTTTATAAGGATTCCGAACGGTATTGCCCTTGGTATTTTCAGGGTTCACCTGAGTTCAAAAGCTTTATAAAATACCTAGTACTGACTTTTATAGTTTTACTGCAAAACAAAATAGTTTGATGAACAATATAAAGGGATACAGAAAAACAGCAACGACATTTATCAATATGACACATTGTGAGTGTCAATGGCATATAGACAAAGCTC
The DNA here is from genome assembly GCA_017311375.1 of Mytilus coruscus. NCBI lineage: Eukaryota > Metazoa > Mollusca > Bivalvia > Mytilida > Mytilidae > Mytilus > Mytilus coruscus. Next base: position 79,621,994 of record CM029603.1, on the reverse strand, counting down.
ATACGCAACATTGAAACACAAGAATACAAAAATGACAACAGCACAACAACACAATGGCGGAATGTACAAGTACAGAGCCACGTCTGAAAAATGGACCAAACAGTAAACGAGTAAGGGGAATGACTGCAATCCGAAATTGTCCTAACTGAAATCCGTCCCTTACTCCGAATGTGACTCACCGAATAGGACCTGTCACCGAATGTGTATTTACATGAGCAACACGACGGGTGCCACATGTGGAACAGGATCTGCTTACCTTTCAGGAGCACCTGAGAGCCCCCAGTTTTTGGTTGAGTTTGTGTTGCTAAGTCTTTATTTCTATATGTTTTGTTTTATGTACTGATGTTTGTATGTTTGTCTGTATCATTTTAGCCATGGCATTTTGGGTTTATTTTCGTCTTTCACCTCTCTCTATAAAACAGCTCGTGGTTTTCCTACAAATGTAAATTTTAATATATTTTGTACGTATAAATTGTATATTTTCCATTGTAAAGAAATGAAAATAAGGACTTTAAATGCATATTATTATATGAATGAGATAACTAATTGATAAGTGATTTTAAGTTTGTCCATTGAGAGGTGTCACATGAAGAGAAGGATCTGGTAACCCATCCCGGAGCACCTTATATCACCCTGGTTTTGGTTGGGTTGTTGTTGCTCAGTCTTAAGTTTTCTATTGTATGTTCTGTGTTTTTTTTTTTTTTTAGTTTTCGTTTTTTGCCAAGACATTGTTAGTTTGGTTTTCGACTTATGAGTTTGACTGTCCTTGTATTCTTATTAACTTACCACACTACATAATAATTTATTACGGGGTTTAGTGGCTCTTATGTACTCATTAGGTACTTGATTCCGCTAAAAGTGTTTTAAAATTTGATTTTGTAAAAGTAGTATCTATATTCTTTTAATTTATGTTTGAAAACATTGTTTCCAATTTTTCTACACGTTTATACATTTCTTTAATTCAGTTTAGTACTAGTACATTTAAAATGTTCTTTTTAAAGAAATGAAAAGTAATGACGTTTAGAATAATGTTAATGAATTGATAAGATAACTTCAGGTTGTATGAGTTATGTCAATGAAGTAGTTATCCGTTATCTGTTTACGACGAGATAGTTAAGTATAGCAGATATGACAAACTTTTCTGCATATAATTGAGACCGAACATGCCTAGCGAGGTGAAGCATGTTCTAGATTGCGCTATACATAAGTATATCTTTGATACATAATACATGTATTCAGAAAAATCAAATAGTTGTTCGCCTGACTACTTCTTTTAACTTCCATGTATGTTGCCTCACTCTCAGATGAAAATGATATGAAGCTACTTAACATCTGTCAGGCATGTATTTTCTCTTTTGAACACCACCTGCAATATTCCTAACCATGTACAAATTTTATTTCATTTAATTTGGTACTATTCTTAAGAAATACAAGAAAAATCTGGTTTCCGTTATTAAATTGATAACACAAGTTAAGGTCATCTGAATGTTGACTTTCTTGTATTTTGTCCTATCTAAGGGTACTCAACTGAATTCCATGTTGATATGAAATATAGATCAATAAATATCTATGTATCATAATACATTTCTGATTATGATCAAGGTGAAAAGTAATTATAAACTAAAATGGAAACTATTTATTTACAGCTATAAAACGGAATACCATTGTGCAAAATTGACATTACTTTTCCTGAATACAACAGCCAGACCATTTTAAGACATATATTACTTCCTCAAATACCACATATAAATAAACACAATGGATATTAAACTGCCGGCTAAAATATAATATAACCGTAAAGGGTTTATTAGGTTCACACGGACAACTAATTTAATCTATGTGTATTACTTAATATGACAAATGATTTAAAACGGTTATTTTCAGGTACTTGCAGCGAAATCAAATTACCTCCATGGATGTCAACCTATTTCAAAGTTTGACAGCTCTCGAAATTTTGAAAGTAATTTTATTCATTCAAAATGATATACCGCAATGTGTTCACTAGTTCACGCTAATGTAACATATCGTCAAAATAATGCAGCAGCACTGAGAACAAGATTGATTTTAATAGATTTTGCAGATGTCTTCCTCTAATGGTAATCCTTCAAGCCATATAGAAAAATGACTGATTGCTGTAATAAACATCATATGTTGATATATATCTTTATTTCAACCCGTTTTTGAAAAAAATAAAATGACACCTTCAGATACTTAGTATTTTCAACATTAATTGGATGTATTAACTAATATGACAAATGATTTTTAAGATGTTATTTTTCAGGTGGTTGAACGGAAATCAAATTACCTCCCTGGATGTCAACCTATTTCAAGATTTGACAGCTCTCCGAGAATTGTAAGTAATTTTATGCAATCAAAATAATATACCGCCATGTGTTGCTGGTTTGCTGATAACATAGTAAACTGGAACTGGGAGACCAAACTAAAAGATCAAAATAAGATAAAAATATTCACAAAGAAGAATACAATGTATATGACGCTATACACGTTTGATTAGTAGTTTACATTTTCTGAACAACCATGATATCGTACGTTCGACTATTTCAGTGTGATTTATATCCTTTGGAAATGTTTTGTCGACTTGCACATAACTCTTGTACCCACGTCTATCGCCATTAGCTATTGATATGTATAAATTAGTATAGTAATATTTGACGTTAGAAAAGCAAAATCAAAAGCATGGAACAGTATTTTGACATCGTTGTTTTTAAATATGTTTGCTGAGAAATGTTGGTTTACCTTTAAATTATCAAAACTTTGCAGTAAAACTGGCTGAGAACAAACGTATAAAGGTTAAGCGTATTCCATATATGTAATATCCTTTAACATGAACAAGAAGCATGTAAGGCATATCTGATAAATGATTATACATTGAAGCATAATCGTAATATGTATGCAATATATAGCCAGTTTTCAAACAACTCTACCTCATTGCAGGTTGCGTAATGTCTAGATCGGTTTGTTTTAATGAAGATGACAAATGTGATCCAGAAACACATTTCAAACACAATATTTTCATATTTTATTCAGAGGAACAGTTTTTGAACATAGTTTCTGCAGTCAATCATATAATGATTTTATAAAATATATTCGCAACCTTCTTCAAAATGTATTTAATGTTATTCAGATCTCGGACAGTATATATAAGTAGTAATAATAAACCCAGTCTGAAACCTAAATACACATGTAACATCATAATTTGTAGCACATCTTGCGTATGCTACGAACATAATTTGTCGTGCACCAGCATTAATTATTGTCAGGACAGCAGTGATTGTGAAAACCAGCTTACTCATTAGATTGTTTTAGAAGATTGCTACGATAAGAATGATGATTATTTATGTATTCTTCTGTCCTGAGTGTTCATGCATTTTTTATACTGTATTCCTGTCACGTAATGTTGTTATTTTAAAGGGTATTTTTAAGATTGCCATATAAGCGGGAGGTTTGGCTAGCCATAAAACCAGGTTCAACCACCATTTTTCTTAAAATGTCTTGTACCAGGTCAGGAATATGGCAGTTGTTATCTCATAGTCCGTTTCTATGTATGTTGGCGTTTGTTTTGTAGCAGTTCAGTGTTTCTATTATTCCGCTTTTTCCTCTTATAGTTGATGTATTACCCTCAGTTTTGGTTTGTGACCCGGATTTGTTTCAGTTAAATCGATTTATGACTATCGATCAGCGGTATACTACTATTGCCTTGATTGAACTATTAATCTCAATGCCCAATATTTCAACTCTCTCTCTCTCTCTCTCTCTCTCTCTCTCTCTCTCAAAATGGACGTGCATATTGATGTATCGTGTTAGTGTATTATATACCTAGACAGCTTCCTTTGTAGTTCAATATCTCTGTGAATCGTGTTTGTTTGCAATTCACATATGTATCGGGCTTTCAAATTGGTTTTAGTCAAGTCTGCTGTATATGCCATTGTTTGTCTTGTTATATAAAAAGAGGGACACAAGTTTTCGATATGTTATTGCTCTTGTACTGATTGACCTATTGACATAAAAAAACTTCATTAACTATCGTGTTTTACTGACATTTATGCATCAAGAATAGTTTTTATAGTTCCAACATTCTTTTGGATTTAAATAATCAGTATTAAATTTTTATCATTTTTTTTTTTTGAAATTATGGACCGCATGTTAACTTTACAGTACTTATTTCTCCTTTGTTCTTTATGGCATTTTAACAAAACTTTCCCAAAAATATCTTTATAGGTTGTCATATATTATCTGATAGCTAAATATTAAAATGAATATTTCTTGTCGATAATTTTGAAGTTAAAGATATTTTTTCATTTTCTTACATGTTGGAAGCGAGGGTTTACATCACTAATTTCTGGCAATCAGGCAAAAATATGACTAGCTGAATTCGTGGAGCATTCCCTGAGCATGATTACATATAAAATTTTTCTCAGTTATCATTAAGGACTACCGAGAAATTGTCCAAAATGTCCAAAATTGCGATTTTTAAAATCCCCTTTGACATTTGACCACAGTTTTAAAAATCTTCACCACTTTGGCACTCTACGACATGCCTTAATCAAAGGGTATAATATTTATCTTCAAAATAAGACTAAAAATAAGCTGAAATCCCGTCCCTTACTCCGAATGTGACTCACCGAATAGGACCTGTCACCGAATGTGTATTTACATGAGCAACACGACGGGTGCCACATGTGGAACAGGATCTGCTTACCTTTCAGGAGCACCTGAGAGCCCCCAGTTTTTGGTTGAGTTTGTGTTGCTAAGTCTTTATTTCTATATGTTTTGTTTTATGTACTGATGTTTGTATGTTTGTCTGTATCATTTTTAGCCATGGCATTTTGGGTTTATTTTCGTCTTTCACCTCTCTCTATAAAACAGCTCGTGGTTTTCCTACAAATGTAAATTTTAATATATTTTGTACGTATAAATTGTATATTTTCCATTGTAAAGAAATGAAAATAAGGACTTTAAATGCATATTATTATATGAATGAGATAACTAATTGATAAGTGATTTTAAGTTTGTCCATTGAGAGGTGTCACATGAAGAGAAGGATCTGGTAACCCATCCCGGAGCACCTTATATCACCCTGGTTTTGGTTGGGTTGTTGTTGCTCAGTCTTAAGTTTTCTATTGTATGTTCTGTGTTTTTTTTTTTTTTAGTTTTCGTTTTTGCCAAGACATTGTTAGTTTGGTTTTCGACTTATGAGTTTGACTGTCCTTGTATTCTTATTAACTTACCACACTACATAATAATTTATTACGGGGTTTAGTGGCTCTTATGTACTCATTAGGTACTTGATTCCGCTAAAAGTGTTTTAAAATTTGATTTTGTAAAAGTAGTATCTATATTCTTTTAATTTATGTTTGAAAACATTGTTTCCAATTTTCTACACGTTTATACATTTCTTTAATTCAGTTTAGTACTAGTACATTTAAAATGTTCTTTTAAAGAAATGAAAAGTAATGACGTTTAGAATAATGTTAATGAATTGATAAGATAACTTCAGGTTGTATGAGTTATGTCAATGAAGTAGTTATCCGTTATCTGTTTACGACGAGATAGTTAAGTATAGCAGATATGACAAACTTTTCTGCATATAATTGAGACCGAACATGCCTAGCGAGGTGAAGCATGATCTAGATTGCGCTATACATAAGTATATCTTTGATACATAATACATGTATTCAGAAAAATCAAATAGTTGTTCGCCTGACTACTTCTTTTTAACTTCCATGTATGTTGCCTCACTCTCAGATGAAAATGATATGAAGCTACTTAACATCTGTCAGGCATGTATTTTCTCTTTTGAACACCACCTGCAATATTCCTAACCATGTACAAATTTTATTTCATTTAATTTGGTACTATTCTTAAGAAATACAAAAAAAATCTGGTTTCCGTTATTAAATTGATAACACAAGTTAAGGTCATCTGAATGTTGACTTTCTTGTATTTTGTCCTATCTAAGGGTACTCAACTGAATTCCATGTTGATATGAAATATAGATCAATAAATATCTATGTATCATAATACATTTCTGATTATGATCAAGGTGAAAAGTAATTATAAACTAAAATGGAAACTATTTATTTACAGCTATAAAACGGAATACCATTGTGCAAAATTGACATTACTTTTCCTGAATACAACAGCCAGACCATTTTAAGACATATATTACTTCCTCAAATACCACATATAAATAAACACAATGGATATTAAACTGCCGGCTAAAATATAATATAACCGTAAAGGGTTTATTAGGTTCACACGGACAACTAATTTAATCTATGTGTATTACTTAATATGACAAATGATTTAAAACGGTTATTTTTCAGGTACTTGCAGCGAAATCAAATTACCTCCATGGATGTCAACCTATTTCAAAGTTTGACAGCTCTCGAAATTTTGAAAGTAATTTTATTCATTCAAAATGATATACCGCAATGTGTTCACTAGTTCACGCTAATGTAACATATCGTCAAAATAATGCAGCAGCACTGAGAACAAGATTGATTTTAATAGATTTTGCAGATGTCTTCCTCTAATGGTAATCCTTCAAGCCATATAGAAAATGACTGATTGCTGTAATAAACATCATATGTTTATATATATCTTTATTTCAACCCGTTTTTGAAAAAATAAAATGACACCTTCAGATACTTAGTATTTTCAACATTAATTGGATGTATTAACTAATATGACAAATGATTTTAAGATGTTATTTTTCAGGTGGTTGAACGGAAATCAAATTACCTCCCTGGATGTCAACCTATTTCAAGATTTGACAGCTCTCCGAGAATTGTAAGTAATTTTATGCAATCAAAATAATATACCGCCATGTGTTGCTGGTTTGCTGATAACATAGTAAACTGGAACTGGGAGACCAAACTAAAAGATCAAAATAAGATAAAAATATTCACAAAGAAGAATACAATGTATATGACGCTATACACGTTTGATTAGTAGTTTACATTTTCTGAACAACCATGATATCGTACGTTCGACTATTTCAGTGTGATTTATATCCTTTGGAAATGTTTTGTCGACTTGCACAGAACTCTTGTACCCACGTCTATCGCCATTAGCTATTGATATGTATAAATTAGTATAGTAATATTTGACGTTAGAAAAGCAAAATCAAAAGCATGGAACAGTATTTTGACATCGTTGTTTTAAATATGTTTGCTGAGAAATGTTGGTTTACCTTTAAATTATCAAAAACTTTGCAGTAAAACTGGCTGAGAACAAACGTATAAAGGTTAAGCGTATTCCATATATGTAATATCCTTTAACATGAACAAGAAGCATGTAAGGCATATCTGATAAATGATTATACATTGAAGCATAATCGTAATATGTATGCAATATATAGCCAGTTTTCAAACAACTCTACCTCATTGCAGGTTGCGTAATGTCTAGATCGGTTTGTTTTAATGAAGATGACAAATGTGATCCAGAAACACATTTCAAACACAATATTTTCATATTTTATTCAGAGGAACAGTTTTTGAACATAGTTTCTGCAGTCAATCATATAATGATTTTATAAAATATATTCGCAACCTTCTTCAAAATGTATTTAATGTTATTCAGATCTCGGACAGTATATATAAGTAGTAATAATAAACCCAGTCTGAAACCTAAATACACATGTAACATCATAATTTGTAGCACATCTTGCGTATGCTACGAACATAATTTGTCGTGCACCAGCATTAATTATTGTCAGGACAGCAGTGATTGTGAAAACCAGCTTACTCATTAGATTGTTTTAGAAGATTGCTACGATAAGAATGATGATTATTTATGTATTCTTCTGTCCTGAGTGTTCATGCATTTTTATACTGTATTCCTGTCACGTAATGTTGTTATTTTAAAGGGTATTTTAAGATTGCCATATAAGCGGGAGGTTTGGCTAGCCATAAAACCAGGTTCAACCACCATTTTTCTTAAAATGTCTTGTACCAGGTCAGGAATATGGCAGTTGTTATCTCATAGTCCGTTTCTATGTATGTTGGCGTTTGTTTTGTAGCAGTTCAGTGTTTCTATTATTCCGCTTTTTCCTCTTATAGTTGATGTATTACCCTCAGTTTTGGTTTGTGACCCGGATTTGTTTCAGTTAAATCGATTTATGACTATCGATCAGCGGTATACTACTATTGCCTTGATTGAACTATTAATCTCAATGCCCAATATTTCAACTCTCTCTCTCTCTCTCTCTCTCTCTCTCTCTCTCTCTCTCTCAAAATGGACGTGCATATTGATGTATCGTGTTAGTGTATTATATACCTAGACAGCTTCCTTTGTAGTTCAATATCTCTGTGAATCGTGTTTGTTTGCAATTCACATATGTATCGGGCTTTCAAATTGGTTTTAGTCAAGTCTGCTGTATATGCCATTGTTTGTCTTGTTATATAAAAGAGGGACACAAGTTCTCGATATGTTATTGCTCTTGTACTGATTGACCTATTGACATAAAAAACTTCATTAACTATCGTGTTTTACTGACATTTATGCATCAAGAATAGTTTTATAGTTCCAACATTCTTTTGGATTTAAATAATCAGTATTAAATTTTTATCATTTTTTTTTTTTTTGAAATTATGGACCGCATGTTAACTTTACAGTACTTATTTCTCCTTTGTTCTTTATGGCATTTTAACAAAACTTTCCCAAAATATCTTTATAGGTTGTCATATATTATCTGATAGCTAAATATTAAAATGAATATTTCTTGTCGATAATTTTGAAGTTAAAGATATTTTTTCATTTTCTTACATGTTGGAAGCGAGGGTTTACATCACTAATTTCTGGCAATCAGGCAAAATATGACTAGCTGAATTCGTGGAGCATTCCCTGAGCATGATTACATATAAAATTTTTCTCAGTTATCATTAAGGACTACTGAGAAATTGTCCAAAATGTCCAAAATTGCGATTTTTAAAATCCCCTTTGACATTTGACCACAGTTTTAAAAATCTTCACCACTTTGGCACTCTACGACATGCCTTAATCAAAGGGTATAATATTTATCTTCAAAATAAGACCAAAAATAAGCCTTGAGGTATTTTGGTGCATTAAAGATTTAAATTTACCTTACTTGTCACCGTACTATAATGTAACATCCTATCGACAGATATTACAAAACAATTCTGATTTCGATCAATTACGGAGGTATTATAAAACCTGAATTAAATTGTTCAATTATGACTCTAAATCAGTATGCATTTGACACAGTTGTCGTTGGTAACTACCAGCCTACACTACTTGGTAAAAGACTTAAAAGAAACCGTTGTGCAAAGATTATTATATGCTTTTAGTTTTTATTGGGTTTCTACGAACATCTTAGGTAACTGAATTGAAAATATTTAACTTATATTCTTTGCCAGCATTCTTTATAAACGTTTATCTTCCTTCACATAATGATATCTTACTTAACTCTTTTGAAGCTAAATATTGACATGATTTTTGGTGTCGTTTATTCTACCAATCCGTTTACCCATTCATGAATAATAACAATACATTGTTATATAATCAGCCAGTATGCATGCAATGTTTGAACAAGTTTGCCAACTCATTTTTAGTTGTCATGTATTTCTATTTAAATTGTATTGTATTGATGAATATGACAAATGTAATGTAGAAATACGTTTTCATGTCATTGTCTTCTAATTAACTTACCACGCAACATGCCAAATTATAACGCGATTTGGTGGCTCTTATGTACTCATACGTTACTTAATCCCGCAACAAGTGTTAGCCACTGTGTGTTGATTGTTTGCTGTCACACATTTTTTTGTATTATTCATTGTTGTCAAATTCGATCTTTTGTAAAAGAAGTATCTATAAACGAATGTGCTTTGTCTATATGATTTTGTTTCTTTTTATAGTGATTACGATTAAAACACAATGTTGACTGCTGTACCCCTATTTTTGACATTTTTACCTATTATGTCTGTTTGTTTTGTTCACACTTTGTAGTCAATATAATGGAATTGTATGCGACTTTCATAATAGTGAGAGGCTTGGCTAGCTATAAAACCATGTTTAATCCACCATTTTCTACATAAGAAAATGTCTGTACCTAGTCAGGAATATGACAGTTGTTATCCATTCGTTTGATGTGTTTGAGCTTTTGATTTTGCCATTTAATTAGGGACTTTTCGTTTTGAATTTTCCTCGGTGTTCGGTTTTTTGTTATTTTACTTTTTAATCTATCTGTTTGAAAACATTGTTTCCAATTTTTCTACACGCATGTACATTTTTTTAAATCGATTTAGTTTTACATGTTTTTAATGAAATGAAGAGTAAGGACGTTTAGATTAGGTATCCCTTTGTGCAGACTTTTCGTTATTTTCCTAAATTAGAAAGGCAGACCTTGTTAAGACAAATAAAATTATTTGGTAAAACACAATACACATTACATTTCGAATAAAATTTAATATAACCGTAAAGGGTTTGTTAGGATCACACGGAAAACTTAGTAAATGATCTTCTCTGTCAGCATCATTTGTATTCCTGCACATCATTCAGTACATTGTATAATTTAACCCTTCATCAGATTGATCCTGCACACAACTAAGTATAATTTTACCCTGTCTCCCCTTGATCCGATACAGAACTAAGTTTATTTTAATCCTGTCACCGTATGATCCTGCAAAACACTCAATTAAATTTAATCGTATCACCAATTGATACTGCACACAATTCAGTTTGATTTGGTATTATAAACGCCTGATGTGGACAGACAAAATGAGGACTTTGATATTTGACGTCCGAAGATCTTAGGTAAAATCTGCCAACACTAGTTCACGCTAATGTAACATATAGTCACAATAATACAGCAGCACTGAGAACAAGATTGATTTCAATAGATTTTGCAGATGTCTTCCTCTAATGGTAACCCTTCAAGCCATATAGAAAATGACTGATTGCTGTAATAAACATCATCTGTTGATATATATATTTATTTCTACCCGTTTTGAAAAAATAAAAAACAACACCTTCAGATGCTTAGTATTTTCAACATTAATCTAGGTGTTTTAATTAATATGACAAATGATTTTTAAATGTTATTTTTCAGGCAGTTGAACGGAAATCAAATTACCTCCCTGAATGTCAACCTATTTCAAGGTTTGACAGCTCTCAGAAAATTGTGAGTAATTTTATGCATTCAAAATAATATACCGCCATGTGTTGCTGGTTTGCTGATAACATAGTAAACTGAAGCATGGGAGACCAAACTAATAGATCAAAATAAGATCAAATATTCACAAAGAAGAATACAATGTATATGACGCTATACACGTTTGATTAGTAGTTTACATTTTCTGAACTGCTATAATATTAGTACGTTAGACTATTTCTATGTGACGTATATCCTTTGGAAATGTTTTGTCTACATGCACAGAACTCTTGCACCCAAATCTATCGACATCAGCTATTAATATGTAAAAAATAGTGTAGTAATATTTGACGTTAGAAGAGCAAAATCAAAATCATCAAATAATGTATTCGACCTAGTTGTTGTCAAATATGTTCGCTTATAATTTTCGTTTATCTGTTAATTGTTCGAAAACATTGCGGTACAACTGACTTAGAACAAAAGTATTTGAAGGTTTAGCGCATTCCATAAATGTAATAACCCTTAACAAAAACATTTAAGGAATACATGATGATAACTACTAATTGTAGCATAATCATCTGTCAATATGTATGCAATGTATGGCCAGTTTTCGAATAGCTCACTTCCGGTTGCATAATATCTTGATCTGTTTGTTTTATGAAGATGACAAATGTGATGCAAAACACATCTCAAACATAACATTTTTTCATATTTTATCCAGACATACAGTTTTTAAATATAAAACTCGACAAATGTGTAAGCCGTAATATATTTATTCCATTTCATGTAGTTTACTTTTCTTAAATTATTGTCAAATCAACTTCAAATATGATTTGGCATTGATAATGTTATGATTTAAGCCCTAGTGATGAGGAAGGTCTAGAAAAAAAAAACGCGTCTAGCCGTAGCAATTGATTAGAATGGAAACATATCTGAATTTTGTATGTTTTTTTAATATAATTTCTGTCTACATTACATGTGTGTCTTTCTACGAAATATAAAATAAGTGTTGCGTTAATCGAGTGAGTAATTAATAAAACTCCTAGAGGTCATCTGAATTTTCTCAATGAAGATGAATTTCTATACCACCATATAATAAATCTAAATACCTTCATGTGAAACATTAGTTTTAAGTAGCAGGATATAACGTGTTCATATCAATATGAAACCATCCAATTTAAAAGATAAAAACATTATTATCTGACGATATACCACCTCATGTATTATATATATGTCGAGAAGTTAATTGTAGAAAATGTTGTCTTATCGGGGTTTTTTCAATTTGTCATTTGTCATGTTTGTAGAACAGCAATGCATGTTATTTTCAGAGTATTTCCATTATTTGTGGTTTTAAGCTTTTGTGTTTTGCCACACTATTCAATTTACTTCTATTTGTCTTAACAAAATAACAACATTACTTTAAAATTTAATATTGGATGTAACACGTCTTCTGATTGGCTGAAAGATTTTTGTCTTTCAGCTCAAAGACATAATTGTTTCATGTGACCGTGACGTCATCAACATTTTTTCATGTTTAACTCATTAAAAATGTAATTTAGAATTAATTATAAGGAATGACTGTAATAGTTTTATCTGTCTATTCGTAATAACCTTAAAATGTGATGCAAACTTTCAAATAACTCGCTACGCGGTTTATTCAGTATGCATCACATTTTTAATGTTATTTCTTCATACACAGAAAAAATATTAGAGTCATTCCTTCAATAATGATAATGGCTTTTACCAGCTTTGGTCCAACTTTTTAAGTTTTTTTTTTAATGCCCTCCAAAAGTGTAGAATTTAGCATTTTGAATATTCTAACTGATACACATTTTCGAAAGTCAATCCAATGTTTCACCTTCAAATTTCCCTCTCTACAATGATACACAATTATGACTAACAGCGGCAATCACAAAATGTGAAGTCAATATTGCAGAAGAGCGTTAACAATGTATTATTGAAAAAAAAAAACTTAAACATTTCATTTTTATTTACGGAACAAACCAAAAGCCATTTAGTGTTGTGTGTGCATATTTTAATCTCATTTTGTTGCGTTTTTGTTTTGTTATTTGATACCATTAAAACCCACATACTGTTATTTATTTAATTGTGTACTATGTTTAACTGAATTTGAATTTAATACTCTAAGATTTCGACAAATGATATGCTATACATGCGATAAAGATACGACATGTCTTCAAAATTAATACAGGATAAAAATTGGGAGGAGTTCAAATTGGAAAAATAAAACGTCTTTTTTATACTTTGTACTAAAATTTAAGTGCAAACCTCTACTATTAATCTTCCTCTGAACAAATTCTTGAGGGAAATCTATATTCAATAAACTTTTAATTGTGATTTGTCTTTAACCTATTTTAAATTACATTAACGGAACTGAAACTGTAGGAGATGTTGGTTTAACGTCAATAAGACGGCAATCAAACGACAAAACAACACATAAGGACATCTAGAGTGCAGCATATAGTGTACAACAATAGACAGGTGTCTACACATTATGTCAAGTTCTAAATCTTCCTGAATTCATATAGAAATTGTCAATACATTTAACCAGAAACATAGAATACGTGTATTATATGTTTCTAATTTAACAGAAACAATTGAAGATCTGGCATTAAATTTCTAATTTAACAATTAAAGAGGAAAGCTGAATATAAAAGAAGTTGATAATTTAAAAGTTACCAATCTTTTGCTACTTAAAGACCTATTTCCCCTTCATTTACCCTACAAGAAAATGTTTGCGGGAGCTGTTGATTGAATATCGTTCGAGTATTTCCAAAACATTCATATTTTAGTCTAAGATACATAATTTTTGTTGTTAGTTGTTATTAGCTTTGAACTAGCTGACAGAAACTTCGTGTACTTTCAGATTTGGTGTTTTTGTTGTTATGGATGAGGGATGGATATATACCCTGCCACGTCCTGTCTGTATTTTTGTTCGATGTTTTCTTTGTATCGATCCGATGAGTTAAGTCTTTTTCAACTGACTTTTATAGTCTGTTCTTATGTTGTGCTGTTACACCACTGTCCCAAGTTATGGGGAGGGTTGAGCGCTCACAAACATGTTTAACCCCGCCACATTTTTGAAGTGCCTGTCAGGAGCCTGTAGTTCAGTGGTTGTCGTTGGTTCATGTCTGTCATACAATGTATTTGTTTTTCGTAAATTGTTTTGTACTAAATTAGGCGGTTAGTTTTTCAATTGAATTATTTCATATTTTCATGTCGGGACCTTTCATAGCCGACTATACAGTATGGGTTTTTTCTCATTTTGAAAGCCGTACGGTTGCCTATAATTGCTTACATCCACTTCATTTGAACTTTGGTGGATAGTTGTCTCATTGGCAATGATTACACATCTTATTTTCATATGTAATATGA